>SNQJ01S0010245.1:81798-99171 GCA_010110895.2 Picea sitchensis | reverse complement strand
CGAGGTGACAGTGGGTGGGGAAGCTCCTGTTACGCCGGTTTTAAGCATTGACTCAAGCTATCTAAACCTTTCATACAAATCGTGCGATAACAGGCCCTAAAAGAATATTTATCCATATAGGGCCAAGAAGGATGCCTTGAAAAACCACACATGGCCTCTTGAGAGTATCATTGGCATGTTATTATGGATGGTGGTGCCACTAGGTGGTTTTAAACATAAGGCATGTGTACAATCTACCACTTCTCACCTCCTCCCTCTTTTCCCCTCTCCTCCCCTTATAGCACACCAGACTTCCTAAACCTTACTTAGGATGGTGGGATGTTAAACATTTCCTCTTTCTTACCCTAACTCCTTTCTTAGATACAAACCTGTAGACAAAATATGCTCTTCAAGATATTTCCATGACTATAAATATTCTAAAGTCTGAGTTTGGGTTTAGAATTTATGGTGTCTTATAACGTTCTTTTCAGTTTAAATTCTTTTCAGGTGGGAGTGACAACTCTAGCATACATTTGTGCTGATTTGGTTGCCTTGGAATTAGGTTCAAGATCACAAACTTGGTGGTTTGGGCTACAAATACATTAAAACCTCCATTTTTCTGAATACATCTCAATATCTCTATTTTTGGCATTTTTGTATAGACTACACAAATCCAGCATTGATGAAACTATAGGCACATATAGAGTCAATTGTATATATTCCAAATATATAATTTAAAATATAAACAATATTTTTTACTACTTTTAATATATTTTGTGTTGACATATATCTTAATCTTAAAAAACGTACCTCGTTTCGGTACTCAACATTTGTATTAACGAAAACATATGTATAATGTTATGCATGAAAATAACACACCACTTTTGGGAAAACTCAAATTTCACATAGTCATATACAATTTCTATTCAAATCCATTATGAAAGTACCTCGAACCATCTGTCTAAGTTAATAAATTGTTGTGTTTCCATATTTGCATTGTCACTAATATGACATAAGAGACCATCATTAGCTTGCACCCACCCATAAGTACACATAAAGATAACAAAGTAAGATATTTATATTTACTTTTATTTATAGCTAACTTTTACAAATCAAATATAATTTGTATATTGATATGATGTAAGGAGATATACACTACTATGCAAAGTGAAAGCTCTCATTTGTCTCTTATATTTTCTTTGAACTTCAACACCCTAAGAAAGGAAAAGAGAAGGAGGCCCAACCACTATGAAATTTGCACAACCCTTGCATAGACATGTTATTCATTTCTCACAAAGAAAATTATCAAAAATACCTTTAACACAATTGCCATTAAGAATTAATCTTACCTTGGGCACTTTCAAAGAAGATTGATATTACTCTATTCATGGATTTGCCTTAGTTTCTTTCACTACGTTTAAGGTGTGCATATTTTTCAACCTTTTTTTTTACTTTAGTTTGACATTCCTTCATTGTATTAACAATTTCCAACTTTGGATCTGAACACTAATAGATTTCAATAACTATTAATTATTTATAAACAACTATCTATTCAACCTTTTTTAAGTTTTAGATTTCATGGATTTTTATTTTTAAAAAGAAATGTTGTATTAAACAAGTAGGGCTTCTAATGCTCTCACCCTTTGCAAACAATGTCTTTGAACACAATGGTTCACTGAACTATGTTATTATGTAGAGAATCACAATCATGAAAGGATATTTTTTAATAATATTGGTTGTTTATAGAAAATTTTTGTTATATTATTGGTTTAATTATAAACAAGTGTTGTGTCTCTCCATGATGTGTCTCTCCATTCTTGTTATTATTATTCTTAGATAAGAGATATACATTTTATAACCTAATATGAAAGAGATGTGTAATATCTATTTCTCATGTTGACACAACAAATATATATATATATAATAAATTAAGAAAATAATTTCTATCAATAAACATAATATGTGTATAGATAAACAAATATAAACAAAAATCTACTCTAATTCCAAATATTTTAAACATTAAATTATTTGCATCTTAATTTCTTTTTTATCACTTTTATAACATAATAAATTCCAAATATTTTAAACATTAAGTTATTTGCATCTTAATTTCTTTTTTATCACTTTTATAACATAATAAATTCAAAGTTAAAAACTTTATAACTAACTTTTAAAACTTAATATATTTCTTATATTAATATATTGAAAAAATACTATTAATACTTTACAAAGTAAAGGCTCATTTATTTTCTATGCGAAAAGAAAAAGAAGTCCAACAAAACAAGTACTACATTTACACAACCTTTGCAAAAGGAAAAACTTTCAAAAACACCTTCAAGAATAGATTTAGATTTACTTTAGTTTGTTCCATTAAAAAAAATTGCTAAAGCTTTTGAACTTTTTAAAAAAATTGTTCAGCATTATTTTATTGTATTAACAATCTTTAACCTGAAGTTGAAACACTAATAAATTTCAGTAATGAACAACCTGGATGATGAACAACTATCTTTACAATTTCTTTAACCTTTTTAATAATTCAATTAACTTTGTTATTTCTTTCATAATTTCTAATTAATTCAATTAATTTTGTTATTTCTTTCATAATTTTTAATTTATTATTTTGCTTTTATTTTTAATAATTTAATTAATCTTATTAATTTTATTATATTTTTCATAATTTTTAATTTATCTTTTTAAATTGTTTATATTACAATTTCTTTAACCTTTTTAATAATTCAATTAACTTTGTTATATTTTTCATAATTTATTATTTATTATTTTGATTTTGTTTTTAATAATTTAATTAATCTTATTAATTTTATTATATTTTTCATAATTTTTAATTTATCTTTTTAAATTGTTTATATAAATTATGAATTGATAACTTAAATTTATTTTCATATTTTTTAAATATTTTTAGTCTTTTTTAATTCATTTTATTTTTTTTAAATAATCATATAAATTGATAACTCAAACTCGTTTTTATATTTTTTCTTGTAAAAACAATTAAATTAAATTAAAATTTATAAAAAATAAGTAATAATGTAATTGAAAATAGTAAATTATAATTAAGTTAAAAACATAAAAATTAATAATAAGTAAAATCCATTAAAACCAATCATTTATGTATTCTACCTCTCTAAGATTCTACAATAATATTCAATTTGAGGACTCCGGGATCCCAAATACAAAAGACTACATATCCATCCCAGTGATTTCATACATGGAGGCATGTATTCTGGTATTCTATATTCACATTGGATATAGTAAGTAATAAGATTACTGTCAATTCCCCACTTCACCCAAACAATACCTTACACTGCACCATATATACCCATTTACCAAAAGCTTTCATGCCAAAGCTCTTGCTACAAGGTTGCTTGATATAATGCACAATATTTCAAAACTTGTCGTTGTACAAACTATCAAAGTCTTTCTTCTGCAATCGAGCCATCATTTGTCGTTGGATCTTGCATTGAACAAATATAATCACAAATCAACGCATTCCATGGCCAAACCCATAACAATAGCTACAAATATCACATCACACATATCCACTTTGAAGCAGAATGTTAGTACAAGATTGATTAATATTTCTGTCAACCTGGCTCGATTAAGGAAACAATATTGTATTCTTCTTCTGCATAGCATTTGTCACTCCGAGCCACATAGTTTTTTAGGTCATGTGAAATGTTTCTTATATCTCGTCTGATTATGGCTCCTCTGGTTTCGTAATATCTGGACTTGAAAAATCCGATCAGTAACTCTGTCCAACGATCGGTATCTCTGTCATAGGCATCTTGAGGCACTGGAACACAGAGGCATAGTTCCACCAAAGCATACCCAACAAAAGAAAAAGGAAATAGAGCAGGTGGGTAAGCTCTTAGTGGATATTCCATCCCCGAATCTGAAGACATTCAAAATTTGAATTTTCATTTCCCTCTCAATCTCGTTTTTTAGATGTATGGCATGCCACACGGATGATATTCATGGGCATCATATTCATATTGAAATGGAGAACGGAGGACGAAGCTTGGGGTGTGGGTTGACAGCCGACTGCGGTGTTCTACGAGATGGGGTCTCGGTGCCGGAGAAGTTGTTGGACACACTGACTACACTGAGAGGGGAGGGTGAACAATGTAGGGCTCTTTTTCCCAAAACTCCTTAGTTAACAATCACCATTAACTCGTTACTCATTGTTGTCATTTATAACCAGTTAAATGTCAACACATATCAGCAACATATATCAGTAATATATGATCAACAAGTCATCACCACAAGGAACACAAAGAACACAAGATGTATGTACAATTTTCTTTTTATTACGGACTACAATCCTTGGGGTTTTTCAGCAACAACTGAATAGAGTACAACTCTACAAGAGAACCAGCTCTATAATTTTCATTTCCCTCTCAATCTCGTTTTTCAGATGTATGGCATGCCACACGGATGATATTCATGGGCATCATATTCATATTGAAATGGAGAACAGAGGACGAAGCTTGGGGTACACTGACCATGCAGGTGTTCTAATGAGATGGGGTCTCTAAGTGTCGAGAAGTTGTTGGACACACCTGACTACTAATTCTAGAGGGTGGTGAATAATGTAGGGCTCTTTTTCCAAAACCTTAGTGTTAACAATCACCATGAATCATAGTACCATTGTTGGTTACTTATAACCAAGCTAGTTGCCATCATATCAGCAACATATATCAAGTAATATATGATCAACAAGTCATCACCACAAGGAACACAAAGAACACAAGATGTATGTAAATTTTTTTTTTTTTTTTATTATGGAATACAATTTTTGGGGTTTATTAGCAACAACTAAGTAGAGTAAAAATATACAAGAGCACTAGTTCTATATGCAATACTCATCTTATTTTCTCATCACCAACTGAGATGAGAGGCAACAATCCTCAACAGATATCAATATGTACCATAAACAAGTGCATCAAGACAAACCTGTATGCCAAACAACCTGTACTCAACTTCTACCATAAACAAGTGCATCCAACCATGTACCCAAGTATATATGAATCACTTGTCAACTACTCATCATCAACAATGACTCCATCAATATGTACCAACATCATCAACTATACATCTCATGTAGTTAACTCATATCAACTGCTAGTCTCCACCATGACTAGTTTTGGATGCAGCCCAACAAATCTTTAACTTGAAATAATCATAATCCTATAAAAATCAATGAATAAAGATATGAAACAGACACACAATGTTCTTCAAGAGCTTTATGCAATTCCTCCAGTGTTTCATTTGGAACCTCATAAAAGGAGTTATAGAAAATGGCACATTGTTAATTCTAGCTTATTCTAGAGAGCTTACCTTGTAGAGTGTCTCACACCTGAATATTTGTTGAATTGATCCGAAAATGTTACAAAGAATACCACTAAAACTTTTAATCTAACCAACACAATTTCTCTCACTAAATTTGGATACTCTAAGAAGACGCACCAAACATCTTGTTTTAGACTAGTTTCGTATATCTAGCCACAAACCCTATTTCTCTATACCTGAAAGTGTGACTCCAAAAACACAACAACCCATAATCTAAATTTGCTTACCACTTGGATATTTTCCTCAATGGAATATCATCATCATGTCCGGAATCATTAAAGGAAAAGTTATTGTGAAATGGTGAGATGACCTAAAAAATTGGAAAAGCATCATGAAAGAATTTATACCTTGAATTTCCCAAATTCTTTCTTCACCTCCCTCCTGAATGTCTGTTTGGGATATCCCTTTGGTTACCCCTACCACCTATATAGATCTTCAATATGCTCAAGGCACACCAAAATGCCTCAAGAAGCTCATGTAGACCCACCATGCCCAAAGACATTCTCACAAGAAGCTCATTGATCCACAAAAAGATGATCACAAAGACCATTTGATATATTATTTGAACATTTTCATCCCCAGGGGTCACTTAACCCATTTTAGGTCACTTAATCCATTTCCTCAGGTCACTTAACCCATTTTCCTTATTTAGGTTTAACCACTTTCCCATATAAATAGAAAGTTCTCCAATACTATCATTTAAATATTCCTCCTCTTGATTTTGTCACCCATTCATCATTTCTTGATTTGCCTACCTATCTTGTTGACAGCATGTCTCATCTGTCACTTTAATTTGCTCAACAATGATTTCCTCTTTTAGTCACTCACCTCTTGACCTTGGGGGCTTCTGTCTCTCATGTGAGGGTCTTCATTCTAAAGTCATAACCCCCCAAACCATGCAGGATCACACCCAGCCAGTACAGACAAGCACTGACATCAATCTAGGATAGTTTCACCAACAATTCTCTCCTTGATCTTCCATTATTCCACATACAAGCATGGGTCCTCCAACCATTCTGAGAATCATAATCAGAAGCCTCCAAGAGCTTTTCACCATAAGGGGACCAATTTGGGAGTTCATCCATTTTCCAGGCACCACCACCCAGCGATAAGACAATAATGAGAGCATGGTTCTCCAACCATTCTTCTAGAATAAATAAATCAATAAAGCGTCTTCCCATGAGGAAAATGCTTAAAGATATGCCATAAGGGGACCACTTTGAGTTCATCCATTTGTGCACTTATCAATCATGATAAGAAAACAATGATTCATCTATACATTTTTCAATCAATGCATCATATTCCAATGAAACCAAGATTGAATGCAATAATGACAACTCTCATTATCCATTCAAATACCTAATGACAACTCATTGATTCATTCATTCATGCATTCTGCCAAGGAAAATACACAAGATAAATCCTTCAACAACCACCATTTCAGGTTGAATACAATCATTCTTTGAATTGATGGCAATACCATTGATTACCACCACTCACAGTCATTGATGTCAACATGTGTGGAGAAGACAGTTTCACATCAGACACGACTTTCTCTCCCAAATGTGACTATCTCCCAATCAATAATCATCAATCTCATCAATGTGACTATTCTCCTCCTTTTACATCAATGGCAAGGGGCCATTTTCCTCTTGGGGTTGCTCTCTCTGCTTGAAATTTCTTTGGGACTCCTCCCTGTCTCCTGAGTGCCTTTTGATATTCTCTCACAATCTTCCCTTTTAGAAATGAGACAGCTCAGTGTAGTGCCAAAACAGAATACTTCCTCAGGACCATCGCCCTCTCCGAATTATTCTTCTGCGCTCTTTCTTCAAATATTGGTCTATTTTCTAGGTATGTATGTGATAAATATCTCCTAGAATCATGGAAGAAGCATGACTTCTATAGCTTGTCTCTCTATCTTCTCTCAAGGAGATGGACATGTGCTACTATATAACGATCTCTGACCTGTTTCATGTATCAACCATGCACAAAAGCAAAGATATGTCACAAGAATAAAGAACGTATGTATGTCCAGCACTAAACAAAGTAAGCCATCATGCACAACACCTATGTACATGTTTGATGTACATAACATCAAGGTAATGTGATATGGTTGTATCCATGGAATGTATCAATCATATGCCTCATATTATGCTATATGTACTCTAATATGCCAAATCATAAAATTGCCCATATGCCAACTATGTGCATCTACTGACAGCATGGCCAAATCCATTAAGTGTGCATGTACCACACACCATGTGCATCTACTGAGTGCCAACTATGTGTATCTACCATGAGCAACAATAAAGGTAGAATTATGATATGTTCCACGCAAGAACAGTGCCATAATCATGTATTCAAACAAAATAATTAAGAATGGTGAACAATGTGTAGTATCATCAAGAATATGCTATCTATGAAAATTCCAAACATGTATCAATTATAGACTGCTAGAATCATCAACATGTACAACTGATTCCTCATCAACTCACCAACCATGTCCCAATGTGTAGCCTATCCATGCTAAATCCATACATCAAGCTTTCCAACAAGTAATATATCATCAAGATATATCACATAACCAATGTGCCATAGCTTCATTGTTATAACCAACATTGTTATTCAACTTAAAATGCATCAATCCATACTCTGGGTTAGTGCCAGTACCGAGATTTATTTTACATCATCACCATACATAATCCAATATAGAATCATGAAAACTTGCAACAAACCATGTTAGATCTTTTAATAAACAATGTCAGATCCTGCAACATAGTTACACCATCACATCAAACTGCAATCCATGTATGGCAGTCTTTTCTTAGTGCTCTCACTTAATATATAGCCAGTCACAGCACAAATGAATGGCATAGGTCGGCTCTCAAGATATGTATGATCTGACACCACCTGGCCACCCATGGCCATGCCTCTGATGACATTTGAAATCTCCCTTCAATTCCTTTTCATTTTACTCGGCCGCCTGGTTTCACCCACCAGATGTCCTGCCCTGAAGTCTGAGCATCCATCTTTTCAAAATATGTCTCCCTTCCTTACACCATTCCTTCTTCTAGCCATGCTAGAATTCTCATCGTGTAATTTCTTCTTGTGTTCCAAGACTCCTGGGATTTTTGGCCAAAACCACCAAGCAAGCATTCATGAAAGTTACACAGCAATGTGTCCTCCTCATGATCACATATCCAACATCTTTTGGTGTTATAGATTCTTATATTATATCTTATTTCATAATATCTAAATTCAAAATCTTTGTGGCCATATCTGCCAGCATTAGTCAACAATGCCCATGTTTCTATACCTTTGTTTCATGTCCCAAAAGATAGCTTCTATGTCTCTCCTTGCCTTGTTCTTTTGAAATTTTATTTTCCCTGTGTAGATGGTTTCTTTGCAACACATTGTCTCCCTTATTTGATGGACTTGGCCTCATGCTTCTTTGAGGTGCTTGTCTCAACATGTGTAGTTTCTTTCAAACTAGTGACCTGATGAATGTAAAGCATCTGACCTTCCAAGATCTCATTCAGCTTGTTATTCAGAATGCTATTTGACTTCTCCACTTTCTAAGATCAACAATTTCATCTTTTAACTTATCACATGACTCTTCCTTTCATTAATTTGATTCTTCTAAAGTTCTTCTACCCTTTTGGCATCTTCAATTTGGGTCTTTAGATGAATGTCACAAACTTTTTCTTAATCTCATCATCTACCTTCATATCTTCTTTATCATTCTTTAGTCTTCTGATCTCCTCTTCCCTTTCTTCTAATTTAGAAATCTCTCTTGTTCTTTGAGCATTCCCTAACTTCAAGATGTGCCTTTGACCTCCTCCTAAGAAACTTCTAGTGTTATTTTGAAAGATAAGCTATAGTGTATGTGTGTCGATCACTTTTGTGTTCATATATAAACCCCTCTTTCAACTTCCCTGGAAGTTCTATTATTTCTATATATAACACCAAACCTACACAAACTATTTTTAGATCATCTCTTCACTTGAGAAAAATTCACATCATCACACTTTCAATCATTGCAATCAAGAGTCTTTGAGATCATATTCTATATTTTTTTATTATTATTCTTCTTTTTAAAATATCTTCACTTAAAGAACATTTAGAAATAATACAATCAAGGGTTTTTGTGGATTCTTTACCTTTGATAATCTTGATTGGCGGCCCTCTACTTCCTTCCTCCTCTCTGTTTTGATATGTCTCTAGCTTTAGCCATAGATCCTTATGAAGTGTACTTGTTCCATGCTTTTTTTGATAGGGCTTGAGATCCACTAAGAATGGTCTTGAGCCAAAAGCATCATTCTTCTTTTCTTCCCTTGAGCTACAAACTTTGACTTGTTCTCAAATTTAATTTGATCCACCAATGGTTGCCTCTTCCAAAGATGTTTCCATTGTCACAAATACACTCTCATATCTCTATTCTCCAAGTAGAATAGTTTTTATCATGAAGGATTGGTATTTCATCATCCATTTAGGTGTCTATGGATCTCATTCAAGATTATTAAGGCCTATAGTGAAGGCCCAGCCCACCAATTGTTGGACACCCACACACTGAGTAAAGGTTCTGTAGGGCTTCTTTTCCCAAAAGAAGAACACCCAACATTAATCATTACTCATTAATGTCATTTATAAATAGCTAAATGTCAACACATATCAGCATATATCAGCAACAAGTATCATCACCAAACACAATGTATAGTAGTAAAGAACACACAAGATGTACAATTTTCTTTTTATTACTTGACTACAATCCTAAGGTTTTTCATAAATAACAACTGAATAGAGTAAAATCTACAAGAGACCAGCTCTATAATGTAAGACTCAACCTACACCCCTAGCACCAACCTGAGATAGAGGGCAGCCTCCTCAATGTGATATCAATCAGGCATAAACAAGTGCACGTCCAGCAATGTAAACATGGCATAAACAACCTATAGTCAACCCTGGTAGACCATAAACATGTGCACCCAACCATGTACCAAGTATATATCAATCATGTGTTAACTACTCATCAATAATGACTCATCAATATGTACTCTAACATCATCCACACACCTCTATGTATGTGCTAACTCATCAACTACTAATCTCTAACCATGACTAGTTTTGGATTAGTCAACAACCTTAACTTGAAATAATCATAACTTTTAAAATTGTGAATGAATGTGAATATTTGAAAATGATACACAATTTTCTTCAAGGTGTTTTATGCACTATCCAGTGTTTACTACTTGGAGGAATTTCATAAAAAGGAGTTATAGCAAAAATGGCATGCCTGTTGAATTCTGTCTGTCTTAGAGGAGAGCCACCCTAGGTAGAGAATGCCCCACACCTGAATATTTAATAACAGATATGTGTACTTTTACAATGATACCATAGACAGGCAAACAACAATTGTCTCATAACGAGTAATTTGTCAAGAAGAAGTTATGACGTTTTTACCCAAACACACATGTTTTAGTCAAGTTTCGACTAGTCAAGTCAAACCCTATTTCCAATTTAAGTGTATCAAAAATGAAACGACCCACAAGATGAATACAGACAGATTTCAATAGTATTTCAATTTCGTGGTCTCCAGTCATTATAGAAAAATTATTGTGAAAAACAAGGTGATGACCACAGAAATAATGGTACCTTAGAAAGCATCATGAAAGAATTTATCCTCCCTAATCTACCCTCTTTTCTTCACCTTCCAAATTGAAGGAGGTCTTGTTACCTCAGTCACCTGTCTTCATTACTTTCCTGCTCCACAACGTGCTCTCCCATGAAGCTCTCCATCAATACTTTAAAATATATTTTCACTAGAAGCTCTCCATTGATACCCAAAAGGATGATCTACAAGAGAGCATTGCTATATTATTTACACTTCCATCCTATATGTCACTTAACCCACTTTTAGGTCACATAACATTTTAGAATACTTGACCTATTTTTCTTATTTTAGGTTAACCACTTTCCATAAATAGAAAGTTCTCCAATACTTTATCATTTTAAATATTCCTTCTTGATTTTGTCACCTTACTTTTGTCACTTCTCTTGATTTTCACTTTTCTTTATTATTTTAAATAATCCACCTTTGTCTTACTATTTAAATAATCCAATCTTCTACTCCTTTGGTTACTTTTGATTTATCATTTAAATAATGATTTCTTCTTTTTAGGTCACTTTGACTTTTGGCCTTGGGGGGCTTCTAGCTCATGTGGGGGTCCTTCATCTTCATGACATAACTCTCAAACCATGAGGAGTTATGTGACATCTTAACATAACAAATGGCATGACAAGCACCATCCATATAGGATAGTTTCACCAACACTCTTTGATCTTCGCCCCATTATTCACATACAAGCATAGGTCCCTCGCTAAACCATATTTTTCTGGGGAACTCAATCCACAAAGGTCTTGCTTCGTGAGGGATTAACCATAAGGGGACCACTTTGAGTCCATCCATTTGTGCACCTATCAATCATGATAAGACACACGTGAGAGCATGGGTCCTCCAACCGTCCTTCTAGGATAACCCAATCCAAAGCGCCTTCCGCGGAGGGTTTTCACCATAAGGGGACCACTGAGTTCAAACATTTGTGCACCTTATCAATCATTATATGACAATAATGATTTACCTAATATTTTTCAATGCATCATATAAAATAATGAAGCCACATTGATCCATTTTCATCATGTATCAATGACAACTCATTGATCCATATTCACATATGCATCATATATCAATCTTCGTCATGCAATTCTCATCAAGGACAATACATATACATATTACATTACATCAATCATCAATCAATAAATCCTTTGGCATCAATCAATCACTTGACATCAATCAATCAAACCATTGGCATCAATGACAACATGATCCAACAGACGTCCCATCGGGCTCCATTTCGTAGAAGCCTTAGCCTACACCATAAAATACTTGGCGAACACCGCATGTTGTTATTTGACAAAATTTTTGGGGTGGGAAAAAGAAATTGCAACAACATTTTTCATGTTATAAGCTCATGCAAGGTGGATAATAATGAACGCACACGTATTTGGGAGATTTTATTAATCACGGCTTGGGAGGTTTTATTAATCCCTGTCGTGATTATTGTTACTAGTTAGTACCAGTAGGTAACTTGTGATGCTTTTTAGCTGGGCAGGGGACTAATGTTATGGTTTTTTACTTAATGACGGTGTACAGTATTGTAAATAGAGGTTTTCAAAGGTTGTGTTGTTTTTAGAAATATTTTATTAAATTAAATGGTTAAAAACAAAACTTCAAGTAAATTTAAGTAAATTTTATTTAAGCAAATTTTTAGAGTAAATATTAAACTTAAGTAATTCATTGTTGAATAATTTATTATTTTATCCAAATTTTATGCATTAAATTTATATATTTATTATTTAATATATTGGTTTAAAATTTGAAAGCAACCATCAAACATAATTATTACATTTCAAAAAAAAATTGAACTACATTTCAAATTGCCCAGCTAGGAGGTGGGATCAAGACATCATCCCATAAATTGAAAAATGTGGAAAGCCATGCTATCAAATTCCTCTAACACACTCACTATACAACTTCAACGATTTCAACCTTTTGCTTGAGCTTGGAAAATGTAGCTTAGACTCCAAGTTCCCAATTCCTCAAATGGTGAATATAGGCTTTATTCATATAGAGCTGAATTAGAGGGATTTTCTATTCTAACATCAAGTAAGAGTGGTAAAATATATTTTCCATAATTATGTAAACCTAAGAGGGAATTTTTAGTCTTGTTATCTCATTGTGTCTTGTTGTTTGACAAAGTTATTTAGGCTCCCACTAAACCCTACATTTAAAGCATGGGGAGTCCATTAATGAGAGATGCAACAAAAAAATATTTTAGAGTGGAGACAAGTTCTCGAAGATCAAGGTTAAGAAAGATTGTAGGGAATCTACCTAGTAGGAGGGCCCCAAGAGAATGCATAGGTCGAAGGGAAAGTTTACAAGTGGAGATGTCTCGCCCAATTCCTCAAGGAGGACCAATAACTCAACATTGGCTTGTGATTTATCCCTGATCCAGAGATGGTTCCCCCATTCCTATCAAAATATTTAAGTAGTTCTTATGTTGAAATGGAGTTGGAAGTGGTTATGGCAGTCCCCCTCTTTCATGTCCAGTGGAAGAAGTAATGGGGTGTTCATCTCAATGAGTTGAAATTGAGCTCTGTATGCACTCACATCTGTGAGAAGGGTGCGGGACACAGTGACCTTGAATTCCCCTCCTAACCCATTAATTCGATTAACATATGAATGACGGTGGGGGAAGCCTCGAGTTGTATGGTATTTTCCACCCCCCCGATCCCCCACTTGTGGATTTATAAGAAAAAAAAATCATATGATATGTTCTTGTTCAATGGAGGTCCCCTCATTGCCATATATTTTAGCGTGCCTTCAACCATTGTCATTCATTTATTTTCCATCATGCCTACTTTGGACTTGTTTGGTTGAGACACATAGTGAAGCAGAACCAGCTCAAAGTTCTTTATAACATCTTTAGATCAGAATATAAGTTTAAAAAATATCAATGAGGCATTTGTCCCTTCAATTCTTAAGGTATTGATTATTAGGGATCAGTCACCTATTGTCTTTATGATTTCCCTCATGATCTTAGTGAGTAGCTTCAATCCTTAGTACAACAAAATCTTTAATTTTGTTATGTGTGGCTTCACCAATTTCTCATGAAAACTATGTTTCATTGTATTCTTCAATATCAAACATGTTTCCCATCACATCTCTCACCCAAAAAAGGTTTACTTGAATCTTATGAAATAAATATTATGGATTTGGTTTTGTTTTAATATTGATGTTAAATATATCCAAGGTTAATATAGATCTACATTGATATAAATATACGCCAAGAGCTTAAGATGTGTGACAAATTTAACCCCGGGATAACTCAAAGTTATACGAATGACCATAAACACTAAAAACTCTTTTCTTTTTTTTTCCAAGAATATATTTTTCATATGTATACTAAAGTTACAAGAGTATAGGAGCATACTACATTGGCAAGATCAAAATTACAGAATTAATGTACATGTCATTCCTTTCCCTTTAAAAGATAATCCTTAATCTGCAAACCCCCCCATGCCCTTTTTTTAAACTTCTTACTACATTGTTGAAGAAGGAGCCACAATAACTAACTGAGAGTTGGAATGTGAGAGATCAAGATTCTTAGAATGAACTAGTGTCTTATTTGGACTGGAGGTATGAGTTTCAAAATGTCTTTTCATTCCAACTAGAGGAGCTTTAGCTACCATGGCCCCTCTTGAGGAAGAAATCTCAATATCCATTTCTTCTACTTGATCCCCGAAGAAAGGAGTAGATTCCCCAATTGGAACATTTAGTTGTTGATTTAAATCAGTCTTATTAATGTTGGTATCTAAACTCTATTCCTTCTGAAAATTCCATCACTTTGGTTTTGATTTGGTCCCATTTTCCTTGGGAGGATGAGCTTGAGCAGGAGGATAAGTAGCTTGTAAATTTTTTGGAAGATGATATATCTTGCACCTAAATGTTGTATTCATGTAATCCAAGACATGTGTGTATTTAAATCATTTCCATCAAAGAATCTTTTTTTCTAGAACACCCTTAGTAAGGTCCATATCAACACGTACATACATATGTACTTAAGAACACTACAAATTTCTAGAGATACAAGTTTATGTAAGTGCCCAAAGTATTCCCAATATCCTCAAAAATTGATAAATACTAAAAATGTAATGGTAAATTGAGAAGATGAATCCAAACTAGCATTCTCATAACAAACATGGCGTTCAGATCAAAATCTTAGAATCAAGGGATTAAAAAATTATCGTTCTTCCCCAAACCCAAGGACCTTCCTCAAATACTCATTGAGAATCAACATGATCATATAAATAAACAATTAAAAAACATTTGGAACACTAAGAGATATCACAATTCTTTATCCAAGTCATGTGGATCCATTGGAAGAATGACAATGTAGGAGGCCAATACCAATTAACTCTAAATATAGCCGCATCATTTTCATATAATGAATGTATATGTGTGACCTCTAGTGCTATAATATCCATAATTTCCACCTCCTCAACATGGTCCACTATATAGGCACTAGAAAAAAAGAGAAGACTTAGAATTAGTTGGAGAGGTACATGTGATTTTGACTACATCCCTAAAAGCCATCCTAGTACCCACCACTCTTCTATGCAATTGCAATGCAAAAATAAGTGTTATATCATTGGAAATATGATAATAAACTAGCTAAGAGATATCCTCCAGTTGTGTACCATCATAAACAATGAACTTCTAGGCAATAAGAATCCTCGGGCTATGCTCCAATTTCTACTTTAAATCCACTACATAGTTCTTACAAATAACCCACATGCATAAGGTTTTCCCAAAGAGAGACTTGATCATAATTTGAAATTATGTCTTCGTATAATGATTTGGAATGAAAAATTGTCGAATGAGGATTTCTTCCAACACTTGAAATGAAATCATTTCATCAAACACTTATCATGCAGGAAAAAAAATTATAGGTAAGGATTTCATCAAACACTTGTTGTGTAAGCCTTTTTTCAAATACCTGACAACAAATACTCAAAAAGAAACTTCGTCATAATATGAACATGGTACCACCCTATATAATACTTGTCAATAAATTCACTAAAATAAAGTTGTTTCATGAACATTGATGAAAGTCGACAAGTACCCCACAACAAAACCATCCCAAAGAGAAGGAAATGAATTTGGTACCCATTGATGTCATATTAAACACTAAAATACAATATTATCCTTATAATTCACATGCTTTCTCAACTCTTCCTTGAGATTTTCATCTTCTTCACAAATTTGCAACACCTAGATGTACACAACTTGGCCCTTCTTGAGCTAAAACCCTTCTAATGCCAGGGAATGCATGGTATAAGTATCAAGTTCTACTCTTGTATTATGTCAATGCCTACCAAACACAAAGTTAGCATTGCTTGTGCTTGAACAAAGCTGAAGAGATCAATATTTGTGCACTTGCCCACATATATTTTGTTCCCCTCGAAGTGTCCAACTTTTACTTGCATAGATACATCGTTCTTTAAAATTATTAATCAATTGGGTGCAGAGTAGTTGGAATAGCATATATTGGACCCTTTGGATGTATTTGATTGAATTATGTATACATGGATCATATATTGATGGGAGTCTAGTTGTAAATGACCCCATGTGTAATAAATGTAAATGTCTTGTATAAATTCTTAGTGTGGAGGTTAAGGCCGAGGCCCAATTAATAAATTTTTAAGCATGTATTTTTGATAATTAAATTAATCATCCAAGGCTCATTGACTGAGAAAAAAAACCCTAAGGGGTTATGAATCCACTACATGGGAAGAGATAAAGTGGTTCAAGGGAATGATTATAAGCCTATATATTTTTGTCTTATAACCCTGCCTTATTGTAATTTCCATGTATGTATCCTAACCCTTCACTCTATTAATGTTGATCATGGTTAGTTAGAAAGCCTAGTTCTAATTTAATGAAAACGTGTGATCTAGATTAAGGAGCGGAACAAACTGATTAATAGACTGAATATAATAAACATAGAGATATGAATAACAACACAGATATACAGTGAACAATATTTTCTATTGAATAAATGAAATAGGATGAAACTGTAAAACTGCAGAGCTGAAACACTTGTTGGAATGGTGGTAACTATCTCTGAGAAGATATGTGGTTGCTACACGCATCCGTCTGAGCATAATAATTACAATGAGGCTCCAAATGCCTTTTTAACATTACTCGCGAATTCCAAAACCCTAGACATCCAAAAACCTAACCCTAGGATATGAAACACCAAAAGTTATGTGGGCCCCTATGGGTAAGTTGGTACCTCAACTTCTCGGGATTGTAACTTTTGCATATGACCTCTGTTGGACACACCTACCACACTTAGAGGGGGGGTGAATGAGTGTGGGGCTCTTTTTCCCAAAACTTCCCTCTTGCAC
>SNQJ01S0010245.1:45210-71228 GCA_010110895.2 Picea sitchensis | reverse complement strand
TGTGTGTGTGTGTATGTATGTATGTATGTACGCAATGATTATAGAAACAAAGAGGTGTGTCCTTCGGAACATGTCGCAACTAGCACACAATTAGCTTCTACCCACACTGGTAAACTTCACTTAAGTAACAAAACTTCTAACATAACGATTTATAAAATTAAATCCAACACACCAATACTATATACAGAAACGCATCGAGATATATATTGCCCAACTTTTCATAGCAGGGTGTCTCATTGGACACCTCGTTCCTTGTGCCCTATCCTTTACAATGCACCATGGTACAAAACGTCGATGCTCTACTATCACGATAGTATCAGTGCATTAATAGTAACACATCGCACCACTTCAACTATTATCGTGAATTTTAGCTTAGTGGTACCCATCAGTCCAACAAACACACCAATGGTGTAAAGACAACGACACCGGGGAAAATTTGTAATAACCAATTAGAGTGGTGATACTTAGTAGGTGCATCATTGCAATCGGTGGCAGTGCATCAATAGCGATGGCGCACTGGTGCGTAAATGTTAAAAGTATGTACGATGACATGTTTTGAAAAATAAACGGTGTGGTTCGTCTTCTGTAAGGCCTCGTTAGTGGTGTGTTAGTAATACAATGCATCAATAGAAATCATGTTGATGATCTGATAGACATGACACACCGATGATTTTGGTTTAACAAAAGGAAACATGAATTTGTGTGCCATAAATTTTAGCGTTATGGTGTGTCTTTGTTAAAGAAATGAACAGGTGTTGTTAAAAGCACTAAATCGAAATGGTTAAAAGCACTTAAACAATGTGAAGTGTCATGTGGGATGCACCATTGAAGCATATGTTCTATTTGTGGCACACCATTTTCTTTTAAATATTTTTTTGCAAAAAAAAAAAAAAAATGGATTTTTTAAAATACACATCACTTATATATGTATTTGTTTTATAATTTCAATTTATTTTATCTATGTGTGTGTGTGTGTGTACCTAAAAATATTGTATGTGAATCATAGACGACAAGAGGAGGAGGAGAAGGAGCGATAGAAGGTCGAGACACACACATTTGTGTGTGAGTGGGAGGCCACGGAGAGGGAGAGGGAGTTGTCCCCTTGCCCTCTTTCACAGCTGACAGAGAACCTTTTGATGGATAATGGCCTCCTAAAATTTTACCAGGAGGGTACATCCCTTCGGGAAAAAATTTCATTGTTATAGCAGTTGATCCATTGTTGGGATCATGTGAGATAGGGGTTCAGGGTCAGTCCCAATCCTTGGTATCATCCCACGAAGGAGGATGTCTATTTCATCACTAGGTTTTCTAGGAGGGGGGGGTATTTTCCCTATTTCCCTGTGTTACCATCTGGTGTTACAGGACAGACCCAACCAACATACGTGCTGATATATGTTCTTTTGCATTCGACTTTGGAGTTCCAGGTTCGTGGTGGTTAGCTGCAGATAGCTTCATTTCAGAGACAAGATGTTAGGTGCATGTGTCTTATGCTCTCAGCATTGTCACATTATAGCCTTGATGGGTAGCGCATTATTTTCTCTATGTTGTATTATGTAGATATTTTATTGTAGAGGCCCGGATTGATTAGGCGGGAAGAGGTTTTTTTGAAACGGTTTTGTCATTCATTATATCATTCTCGCGCTATTTTTTCTGTGACGAGATTCTTCCCATTCGTGTTAGAGTTGTAGACACTATTTTTTGAGAGGGTTCATGCCACTTGGATAGAAGTACCCCGCTTTCATGCTAGGCCTATGTTTGATGCGTGTATGCCCATGTGGGGGTAGTTGATGCCCAAGAGGGGCCAATACAAGTTTCCCATTACTCCAGTGGGTAGAGAAGTATTTAATTTATTGTCTAGTGAGGACAATATTGTCCTTGATATTGTAGAGTACATGTACGTAGGGATGGATTGGAGAGCACCTCCAAACATTAGATTTACAACAAAGGAGCCAACAAATGAGAGAGGTAATATCATCGTTATGTTTTAATCAATATATTTTCTTATTTTTATGTCTTATTTAATGCACATGTAATTTATTGTAACATTTTGTTTCGATTATATTATTATTATTATTATCTATTTTTTTGCATATATTGGCACATATGTTGGAGATGTGCCTCCCCAATGTGAGGATGAGATTGTGGAGGAGGTAGAGGACCAACCTCCAGCAAAATAGAGAGCCCACATGCCACGCAGGTCGGATATGAGATTCTGGCTAGAGGTGGTGGATGAGTTATGTCGTGTCATGGCTAGTCACGAAGTGGTACCCACGCCCATTAGAGACATATTACAGCTAGAGGATCTCTCTACTATATGGAGTTGTTTTCCTCATGACATGACGATGTCGATGCGTCATATTGTTGGTACTTTGAATCTCATCGAGACGTTGACGGGTGATGCTCGTGATCCCACTACATCTAGCTCATCAACAAAGTCATCCACATCTTCTACTCCACCACATGGTCCTCCTCCTCCTCCTAATTCTCCTCCACATGATTCAGTTGCACCGTCTACCAATCTTGTTGCTTCCCCTACACACATGTCTGAACCTGCATTCACATTTGATCCTCCTCCTCCTCTTGTTGATTCTCCTCCACTTGCGTCACCATATTCTGGTGATCCTCCCCCTTCCCCTCTTGTGTCATCATTCATCGATCATTGTCTTTATCCTAGTCCACATGTTTCATCATCCACCAATCCCCCTCCTCCTCCTCTTCCTCCACATGTGTCACAATATTTTTATGCTTTGGACACTATGTTTGCATTGGATATTGTTGCACATCTTCATGATATTGATATAGAGACACTTGACAGTTCACTTTTGCTGACATTTATTTATGAGATAGTTTTTCTTGATAGAGGCTCTACCTCTAGTAGTAGAGACACTGATGCACCTGGATCTATTGGTGGACCTAGCTAGTAGTGATACTGATTGACATTTATATTGATTGTTTTATATTTGACTCGAGATCTATATATGACATGTTTTTTGCAGATTTCATTGAGAAGTATGTTTGACATGTATATTCATATGTATATCTCGCATGTATATTATGTTTTTCATATAATGTTGTAGTTCTTGTTGTTGTTTGATTTCAAAATGTATTATGAGTATGCTAATGACGAACATTGTTAATGATTTCTCTGTTTTTAAATGAAATTTGATATGTATCACTCATTTTAATTTATAGTTTCCATATAATGTTTAACTTTACTTTTATGAAAGCGTTTAATTTGGATTGTGATTGCAAAAAGTTATAACCATTAATGCCATATAATGTTTATCTGTTGTTCAATATGAATTGTTTCTTGTCCAACAAGATACAATATGTTGATTAAACGTGTTTAGAAACAAAAATACTTAAATATGATGAGTGAAATGATTGTGATTTGAATATTGATGTATTTTTCATATATTATAATAATAACATTATAACATAGTTATTCATTAATAATGATGATGATGATGTAATAATAACGTTATTTTTTTAATTTTTATCATTCAAATATTACAAGACAAAGTTATAATATACTTGTTTACTAATATCACAATTATTATATTTTATTAATATTTAATTTTTCCAAAGATTTTATTAATTTATATTATCCAACTATTATAATATACGAAATTTATTCAATTAAATTTAAAATAATAAATATAGAGAATAATAATACATTTTGATCTATACACTTTCGATGAAATGGTTTCACAATCTTTATGAATCTTCTATTAAAAAATAATACCATCCAACATTTTATAATTAGTAAAATTGACAAAGGTTTCTATACTTTTAGATAAGTATGTATCATTAAAATTTTCTTTAATTTTGACTAGGCTCTAGAAAAAGACTCTTTTAGAATTTTCACGTCCTTCCTATATTGACACTTATTTCAAGGAGAATGCAAAAAGAATGATTAATATAAATTTATATGATTATAAAACTAACGGATGGAGTGGAATAGGTGAAGGTCGTGATAGTTGAACTAGTTAAGGTGGAGAATGCCATCAAAGTTGGTAATGTCAATACCACAAGTACTGTAGATGTTGCACGAAGTTATTTTGTTGGAATTGTCCTTAGAAGTTCCATCAAAGTAAGTATATATTTATTTGAATTTTGATTTTGTCAATCAATACAAATTTTGAGGTTTGAATATTTCTTAATATCTTCATTTTTTGTTAAATAAAATATAATATAAAATAAATTTTTACTATTGTACGCCACCAACTTTGTGATATCTCAATTATAAAGCTTAGTAATTCAAAGGTTAACATAAACATATTTTAATACAATACAACATAAATTTGCTATAATAAACAAAAAATATATATCAAAACCACATCTTATGCTTGTACATCTATTTAATGTATTTTCAGTATGGTGGTTGTAAATGGTTGTTAACTTTTCATATCCAACTTAATTATAAAATGAAGGATAAAGAAACATAATTGTCCATTATAGATACTCATAATAAAATGACACATCCACAATATAAATGTCCAAATAAATCATTTACAAAATAGTCATTGTTGCCATCACCCTGATTATGTTCCTCGCTTGGCATTGTAACATTGTTGTTCTAAAAAGATTTTTAGATCTAGGATCATGTCTTAGTATGAACCATGAATCCCCATCCAACACATCTAGGTAAAAAAACACTTGGTTGCAATGTTTTGGGAAAACATAAGGCTCCTTACTTTCAACCCACATTTTTTTAGAGTTAATACATATTATCCCACTATCATGGTATTCCTTTGCATTCTTCGGTCGAAGGTATCCCACCACTTCCAACAAAAAATAACACATCGAAATGATGAGAAGTACACTTGCATGATCTCTTGTATCTTTCCAATGTAACCTAACTTCCCTTCTATCAGGTTTTCATCACAGTGATTAGCACGACTAGATTGGTTGAACTTGACCTCCAATCCACAATCTTGTGTGATGTATCCATAATCAGCATAATCAGTATGGAAATTATGTCCATATGCCCACGTAGATGGGAACAAATGCACTTGTAAAATGTGAACAAAGGACGATGTCTTATGTCTAATAACCGAAGAATTAATAAAAACATAATACATGTTACAATTCAAATGTGCAATATTATAAATAGAACATGGTACTCAAAGAGGTTATTACAGAGTTTTTGCACCCAAACCCTACGTTTAGTGCATCCCGATCTTCTCCATGTGGGTTATGACCAGACACCACATATTTCTCTTGTATCTGGTCAGGCACCCAACTCTTGGGAGATATTTTTGGCATATTTTATTTTAAATGATCAAGATAAGGCATGCTTCTACCATTCAACCATTTGAATTCTTTGTTGTCATTTTCCCATTTCCTTCTTTTCTCTTCATACAACGTGGCACATGTGTTGCCTTCATGTTGTTAAGAACGAAATTATTTATGGCATCCATTTCTAAATTTGTTGATTGTTAATATTAAAGATTGTTTTACAGTCTTAAGGTCAACCTCACGAGGATATGAATCCCCCTGCGGTTTTTTAGAGGTGGTACTCCTCTTTAGTGAATGATAAAGAGAAAACCCCGAAAGATATTCCAAAAAATCTTGTATATACAAGTGTACAACCCTTATGTACATTTATGCAAATATACAAATATACATTAGATCATTTAAAGATGGAAAAGATAAAGCATGTTAGCATAGATTTGTGTCTACTAGGTTTTGGAGTCTCCTTTCAACATACAATATTTCTTTTTTTGTAAGATAAATTGAACTTGGAATCTACTATGACTTTTACAAGATGAAGAAATGGACAGGTCTTCAAAGAACTTTAAATGATAAATTTATTACAACTCAAAAATGATTTAAAAGGCAATACATTTGAAATCACATGCTTTCAACTCAAGTCTGAGAAATCACTAATGTAATACCTTGAAATAGTTCTTTGCATGAGAAATTTTTAAAAATAACCCAATATGACAAGCTCAATAGTGTCTGGAACAAGAGAACTGAAACAACATTAAAATATTCCAATGACAATCACATGAACTAAAATAAACCACTTCTACTTTTTACAAGTAGATATCTCGCTCCTTTGGACCTGAAATGTTACAAAATGATTGAAGACTTCTAGAGAAAGAACTGCTCTGACCCAAATCTTCTTGTTTTACATACATTCGTGGAAGAATTGATGGAGAGAAACACAAAAGAAGAAAATGTAGAGAGACAATTTTTAGCACGCCAGTTCACCGAATATTGGAAAGATAGATATTTTATTCTTGCGGACTCTTCATCACTATAGAAACTTTTGACTACCAACCCCCTGATTATGTCTTCTCTTCTCTTTTTAAAGTTTGTTCTCAATGTTCTTGAAGTAGTTATGGTTTGTCTTTCTAGAATTTTCCACATGCTTCCTTTTTTAAGTAAACCACTTTTAATTAATGCTTCATTTAATTCTCATTAATAAATTTATTTCATTGAAATTCGTACCTCTAAGTGGGGTTCACTTAATCCTTTAATAAAATTCATTTATTAAATGTTCAATTCCAAAACTTTAAGCTGACTATCTGAAAAAAGGTGGACTATGTTTTGAGTTTTTGAGCATGATATTTGAACTATTAGAAATGGAATCCATTCTTTAATAAATATTCATTATCCTAGCTTTCCAACGAGTCTTATTGAGCGTGATTTGGAGTTTTGGATCTCAAGTTATATCCTTTGGAAGTTGAGGTGCCAAACAAATTTACCAGCAAACCATGAAAACATAGATGACTATTATTTCAATTTCTAGGAGAATTATAGCAAAATTCATCCCTTGAAACATGTCCCATTATTTTCCTCTTCAAATTAGCTTTCCAACAAGGTATGGTTTTCCCAAAACGGACAACCATATCTTGAGTTATGAACTTTTGAAGATCATGGCTCAGCAGTCGTCCATCAAATTCATGGATCAATCCTAGCCCTTCATTAAAATTATCCCTTTTGAATCCCACATGCATTGTGGTGATGAGAAGTTTAATGTTAATAATGAAAATTTCTTCCTCTGGAATAAAGGATACTATAGAGACTTTGGTGTAGTTCTCTTTCCTTGGGAAAGTTTCATGAATTAATAAAATTTTGATGGCCCAGTCAGCGTTCAGTCATAGCCCAGTCACAACCCAGTCATCGCCCATGTCATTGACATGTGTCACCCATGGGTAGGTCCACATCACTACCTCATGTCATTAATATATGGGTCCACATCACTGCCATATGTCATTAAGGGATTGGTCCACCTCACAGCCACATGTCATTAAGGTATTGGTCCACCTCATAGCCACATGTTCTAATATGGTAGGTCCATGAAAAAGGGGAAGAAACTTAGGATATTAAATAATATTAAAAAATTAAATGTAAGGTTTTGTGAGTTATGGGAATGCAAAGGTAAAGGAGGTAGGTGAGGGGATTAAAATGGTAAAAATGACTAAGTATGAGGTGAAAAAGGGAAATGGGGAGTGCATTATGAAGTATGTGGGACCTATGGACCTAGAGAGACCTACGACTTGTTGAAAATAAGAAAATGGAAATGAAATATGAAATGTGGGAAAAGAAAAATGGAAAAAGGAAAATGTAAATGAATTACAAGAATGAACTAAAAAATGGAAATGAATTATGGGAAAATGGAAATGAACGTAGAAATTGTGAAAATATAGAAAATGGAAATAGGAAAAGTAAAATAGTAAATGGAAAATGAAAATGGAAATGGAAAATGGTAAATGGAAAATGGAAATGAATTATGAAAATAAATAAGTGGATATGGAAAATGTAAATAAATTATGAAAATGACTAAGTAGTGGGTATTATGAAAATTAACTAAGTGGATAATGAAAATGAAAATAGGCTAAGTATGGAAATGGGTTAAGTATGGAGGATAGCGAGGAGGGAGAGTAGAGTGGAAAGAAGGAAAAATGGTTGAGTATAAACTGTGGAGAGTGGAGAATAAAGAAAATGGGAAAATGGCTAAGTATGGGACAAGGTCATTATGCGGGTCATGGAAGTGAGAGGATCATTCTACAGAACGCAGGATTGTGGGTTATGAGCATGGAAAAAGGTAAGTGGGATAGTCGGGTGTCTGGCATCCACATTCTAATAAAAATGGTAAGTATGCGGCAACGGTATGTGAGAGAAAAAGTGGCATATCTTGGGCATATGAGCTCTGTTTTGGATTCCATAAAGTGTTGAACAGAGCTGAGACATAGGGCTATTTAGTGAGAAGATAGACATAAGAATATTTCTTCCTTTAATATCTCTTTTTTTCTTTCTCTTTTCTTTTCAATGAGGAACCATCTTTGTTATCATTTTATGATGAAGAACTGGAGGGATGAAGCTGATTGGAAACATGTTATACATTCATGATCAACAATTGAAGATTATTTAGAACTTTCCAAGTTCAAAGAAAAAAAAATTGGGCTCTATTTGATGCGTGAAAACACATCAACATATGGCTCCAATTATGGGACAATAACCCCCTGTGGATTGCTAAGAATCTATAATCCTTGTCCAGTTGATTTCTCCATAGGGATATGGATTCATCTTCAAACATTATCTCCATCTAGGAACTGCTTTATTGTGAAAAAATTTGATTGAAGAAACAAACTGTGTACAAACCAGATCTACCTGCCCTATGTTACTTGAAAGAAAAGAACACTTTTCAAGTCTAAGTAGACTTCCAATTGATCCATTCAAGCATCCAATTGATCTGTGAAATGAACTCTATAATTTGGGGAACATGTCAGGGATTCTATCAAGGAGTGAAAGGTATGCCCAAAGTATATTGAAGCAAGATTGAGTTGAATATGACCAAAATGGGATTGCATTGCTTGGCCAACAATGCTTTGGAACCATGATTCGATATAATCAATTCTTCGTTGGTCATGATTGATGTCGTCTTTGGTTGAATGAGGAGTTTCCAATTGAAAATACTTTCATCTTTCTCCTTATCCCCATCCGAAATTCTTGATTCATTGGTGACGTCCTGAAAGCATTATTCCTTCATGGAATGGCAATCTTTCCCATAGTTGTTCTCAAGATTAATTTCTTCAATCAATTGTTCTTGTTTCCAATGCTCTTGTGACTTTTGATCATATGTTACAACATCTTCCATATGAGTATGTTGGATGAAATATTCTTGTGCACTTGATGGAGGATCCTCGATTTCATTTTTGATCTTGTTGCTCAAAAGATCTTCATATGGAGTATATTTGATGCTGAAATCTTGGTCTTGCAAATTGGAATTTTTGCTTTTGTTTTCAGCAGTATGACTTGAAGAAAAAAATTTCATTCTTTGATTAGACTTTTCTTCCAAATCATTCACTTCATTGTCTTGTATCCATATGGAAGAGGGTGAGTGGGAAGCAACATTAAAAACATTTGGGGTGAACGTTTCAGCAATGAAATTTCCAACACATCCCAATTGGTAATGGTCCTAGGCAGCAATGAATAGAACCATTCATGAGCATTCCTGTGAAAATTTTCTGAAAATAATCATCACGTAACATTATCTTCAGTGAGATTGAAAATGTAACATGTGATTTTGAATTTAAACAAGTGTTGTTCTGTATCCTCTGAAATATTCCCAAAGAATGTGGACAATTTTTCAATAGAAATGTTTGGCATTTGAAAATCTACTTTTGGCAGATTTAACGGGGTTCTATGTAATCACCTCTTTCTTTGGTTACCTCCTCATTTTGCTACATCTTGTAAATCCATTGATGGGTTTGGTGGATAAGGTAAAGTAGCATCACAACATGAACAAATTTCTTTGGTGGAGCCGCCATGAAAAATTTCTTGAGATTTTTTAATCTTTCCAATGGAGTTGTTAGGGCATTTAGGATTTCTTTCAATGGAATCGCTAGGAAGTTCATCCTCCCGAATATTTGATGGTTCTTGGATATTTTTGAGGTCATTCAAATATCTCTGAATAATCCTTTCATAAACCCCATGCATATATAACAAGTAGAAGTTTTCTTGAATCTTCTTTTCTAAACTTTGAACCATGGAGACTCGTGTTCCTCAATAATATCTTAAACAAGGTCTCAGATACTTTGAAAATAAATCATTCCCTAGTATGGTCGCCAAAAAAGTTGATCTTAAAGACTATTTTATGGTCTTAAGATCAACCTCATGAGGATATGAATCCCCCTACATTTTTTTAGTGGTGTTACTCCTCATTGGCTGAAATGTTGAAAGATTCTTTGTATAATTATACGATAAATGCAAAGAGTGAATGCTAAAGAGAAAACCCCAAAAGATCTTCCAACAAAGCTTTTATATACAAATGTACAACTTGTATGTACATTTATGAAAATATACAAATATATGTCAGATCATTTAAAGAAGGAAAAGATAAAGTATATTAGCAGAGATTTGTGTCTACTAGATTTCGAAGTCTCCTTTCAACAAGCATTCTTTATTTTTTTTAAGATAAATTGAACTTGGAATCTACTATGACTTTTACAAGGTGAATAAATGGACATGTCTTCAAATAACTTTAAATGATAAATTCATTACAACTCAAAAATTATTTTGATAGGAAATACATTTGAAATCACATGCTTTCAGTATGAGAAATCATTAATGCAATATTACCCCAAAATATTTATTTGCACGATAAATTTATAAAAATAACCCAATATGACAAGCTCAATAGTGTCTGAAACAACTTCAAAATATTCCAATGAAAATGACATGAACTCAAATAAACCACATTTGTGTTTTACAAGTAGAGATATCACTCCTTTGGACCTGAAATGTTACAAAATGACTGAAGACTTGTAGAGAAAGAACTTCTCATACCCAAATCTTCTTATTTTACATACATTCATGGAAGATTCAATGGAAAGAAATAGAAAAGAATAAGATGTAGAGAGACAACCTTTAGCAGGTCAGTCCACCGAATCTTGGAAAGATAGAGTTTTTCTTATTGTAGACTCTTCACCATTGTAGAAAATTTTGACTGCCAACCCCCGAATGGTTCCTTTTCTTTCCTTTTTAAAGTATTCTCTCAATGTTCTTGAAGTAAATAGGGATTGTCTTTCTAGAATTTTCCACAAGCTTCCTTTTTGGAGTAAACCACTTTTAATTAATGCTTCATTTAATTCTCATTAATGGATTTATGTCATTGAAATTAGTGGCTCGAAGTGGGGTCCACTTAATCCTTTAATAAAATTTATTTAATAAATTTTCAATTCCAAAACTTTAAGTTGACTATCTGAAAAAAGGTGGAGTGTGTTTTAATTTTTTGAGCATGATATTTGAACTCTGAGCCATGGAAACTATTTTTTAAGCAACCTTAATCAACCCATGATCCAACGAGTCTTCCTGAGCATGATTTGGAGTTCTGGATCTCAAGTTATAGCATTGGGAAGTCAAGGTTCCAAACAAATTTACCAACAAACCATGAAAATAGAGTAGACTATTCTTTCAATTTCTAGGAGAATTATGGCCAAATTAAACCTTTGAAACATATCCCATTGTTTTCCTCATCGAATTATCTTTCAAACTGCATATGGTTTACCCAAAGTGGACACTCGGATCTTGAGTTATGAACTTCTGAAGATCAATGCTTAGCAATCGTCCATCAAATTCGTGGATCAATCCATGCCCTTCATTAAAATTGTCCCTTTTGAATCCCACCTGCATTGTGGTGATGAGGATTTTAATGTTTATGATGAAATTTTTTACATAGTCTTCATGTGGAATAAAAGAGACTATAGAGACTTTGGTGTAGCTCTCGTGCCTTAGGAAAGTTTCATGAATTGATAAATTTTTGACGGCCCAGTCATAGCCCAGTCAGAACCCAGTCAGCTCCCATGTCATCGCCATGTGTCACATGTGGGTAGGTCCACGTCACTACCTCGTTTCATTAAGGGATGATTCCACGTCACGGACACATGTCATTAAAGGATTGTTCCATCTTACTGCCACATGTCATTAAGGGATTGGTTCACCTCACTACCACATGTCATTAAGGGATTGGTCCACCTCATGGCCACATGTCCTAATATGGTAGGTCTACGAAAAAGGGGGAAGAAACTCAAGATAGGGAATAATATTAAAAAGGTGAAAAGGGGGAATGGAGAGTGCATTATAGAGTATGYGGGACTGCAGACCTATGGACCTAGAGACTCAAGAAAAAGTTGACGAAYGGATGGTATGTGACCCTRCATCCGCATTTCAAGAAAATGACTAAGTATGGAAAAGGTGAAGAGTGCATTGTGGAGGAAGYRGAAGTAATMGGTGMAAAATGTATGYGGCRGGTTTGCRAACCTGGGTCTTGTTCCAACCTCGCCCYRCATTGCTTGAATTTGGCTAAGTGTAAGAAGAGTAAAAGATGGTAAGTGGTGGGGAAGTATATAATGAACRTAGAAATTGTGAAAATATAGAAAATGGAAAATGGAAATAGGAAAAAAGGAAATARCAAAATTAAAATGGAAAATGGAAATGKAAAATGGTAAATGGAAAATGGAAATRAATTATGAAAATAATAATGAAAATAAACAAGTGGACATGGAAAATGGAAATGAATTATGAAAATRAWWRTGRAAATRAAYWAGTGRAMATRGAWAATGRAAATRAAYWAGTGRAMATGGAAWRTGGAAATGAATTATGAAAATAATAATGAAAATAAACAAGTGGACATGGAAAATGGAAATGAATTATGAAAATGAATGTGGAAATGAATTATGAAAATGACTAAGTAGTGGGTATTATGAAAATTAACTAAGTGTATAATGAAAATGAAAATAGGCTAAGTATGGAAATGGGTTGTGGATAATGAAAATGAAAATAGGCTAAGTATGGAAATGGGTTAATTATGGAAATTATTAAATGTGGAATTGATTAAGTATGGAGGATAGTGAGGAGGGAGACTATAGTGGAAAAAGAAAAAAATGGCCAAGTATAAAGTGTGGAGAGTTTAGAATGAAGAAAATGGGAAAATGGCTAAGTATGGGACAAGGTCATTATGCAGGTCACATAAGTGAGAGGGTCATTCTATAGAACACGGGACTGCAGGTTATGAGCATGGAGAAAGGTAAGTGGAATAGTCGGGTGTCATGCATCCACATTCTAAGAAAAATGGGTAAGTATGGGGAATCTGTATGTCAGATAAAAAAAATGGCATATCTTGGGCATATGAGATCTGTTTTGGATTCTGTAAAGTGTAACAAAGTTGAGACATAGGGCTATTTAGTGAGAAGATAGACATAACAATTTCCCTTCCTTTAATATCTCTTATTTTTTTTCTCTTTTGCTTCAATGATGAAAGATCTATTTTATTATTTTATGATGAAGAATTGGAGGGTCGATGCTAATTGGAAACTTGTTAGATCTTCATGATCAACAATAGAAGATTATTTAGAACTTTCCAAGTTCGAAGAAAAAAAATTGGCCTTTATTTGTTGCGTGAAAACAAATCAACATTTATTTATACAAAAATTCAAAATGAATAGCATGAGATCAAATATATATTATCAACTTNGATCAACAATAGAAGATTATTTAGAACTTTCCAAGTTCGAAGAAAAAAAATTGGCCTTTATTTGTTGCGTGAAAACAAATCAACATTTATTTATACAAAAATTCAAAATGAATAGCATGAGATCAAATATATATTATCAACTTAAAGAACAAATTTATTGATGGCATCAAAATTTCTAAATTCACTAATGTATAAAAGAATTCAAAACAAATAGCATGGGATGAAATATATATTATCAACTTCAATGTAAACAATTTCTTTGTACTAAATTGACAAAATATAATTGAATTTCTCTTTATCAAGAGTATTTTTTCGTTTGTTGGGAGTAGCTCCCCTTCCCTTTTGACCTCATCTTGATGGTCGTCCCAAATGACTGCCCCTTATGTGTCGTTAATTTGCTTTATGTACTCACTGGCATAATAGAACAACTCGTATACTATGTAACTTTATGCCATGGATCCCTCCAATTTTTCCTTTTGTCAAACAAACCCCTTTAATTTTTTCATGTACCTCTCTCATAAGAACATCCAATGACATGGACCTCGGATGGGGTGACACGTCGCATAGGGGAGGCCACGCAACCCCCATGCAATCCAAGCCATAAATATGGTTGGCCACAACCCCAAGCCTCGTTCTCGGATGGAGGACAGCTATAAATGCACACAGGGGATGAAGGAACAACTCCACCACGCAGGTTTAATGGCGCCCTCACTAATTAATGGCAGGGGGATGAAGACAAGTATGGGAGAAGGTTGCACGGTCTTATCATCCCCTCAGATATTTCTCCAGGTTGGCCATGGCATTATTCACTTGGTTTCTTTACTCTGTCGAGGCTCCACTCTTCTCAGCGATCTGACTCAGGGCCTCTCAAACTTGTCTGGCCTCATTCTTAGAGTTCTCTAGCCTACAGGCTCTGTCATGCCGTGGGAGAGAGGGAAACCCAGAAGGGGACCCTCCTAGTAGTGTTACATTGCAAGGCAGAGGTGCTTGCACGAATTGGACAAGGATTCCTCGATAGTTCGAAAGCATCAAATCAAGAAGTCGACGACACCTCCAATGGCCTATGTGGAGGAGGAATTCTCGAAGGAACCAATTCAGGTTCCACTAGAATTCATCCTCTACATCATCCTGGACTCCTAGGATAGACCCAGCACCATCATTGTAATAATGGATATAGGGACAACCATGGAGGGTGCCACTTGCATCGCATAGGAGTAAATCCCCTAGAAGGACCGCCCAGTAGGGCCCTCATTTCCCAACCCAGACACAGAATGTGGCCAGAGTCCACCCAATCTCTTCACTCTGAAGCACTTGGAGCTCATCTTTGATATGAGGAGTTATATGATGAAGTATCTCCACCAGCATGCCCTTATTAGCAACAGACTCAACATGTTCTTTGATGCCTTCTCGAACACGCCTGTCAAACAACGGTGCCTGACCTGTGCGCAACCCTTTGCACTCACACCTAGTGATGGCACTCCTCATGGAGGCTCCTCGGATGGCAAGTTCCACTGTTCAAACATCCCTCCTAATGTTTAAGGTTTCTCATCTCTCGGCACCTCACTTGCATTGAAATGGGGTTTTTTTCTTGTCTTCCCACTTAGGATTTTTGTTTAGTTTGAATTATCAGTTTTTGAATGAATGCCTAGATAGAACTGTCAACATTATTAGCTGCCACTTGCTCTAGTTTCCAACTGTATGGCGGAGAAAGAGGCGATTTATACTTTTAGCCATAAGTATAACTGGTGGGTGCCTGTTTTGGTTTCCATTAGTTTGGCGAAACAGGTGGCAAGCCTGTGAAACAATTATTTTTTGTACAGTGACAACAAATTAATTAGGCAATACAATTTTTTTATTTAAAAAAAAAAATATTCAACGACCTGAAAGCACCCTAGCTAATTCAACCTCATCAGGTAGGTGAATTAGAAGATGGACTTGCAAGTCCATAAAACTCACGGGCAATTCCTTCTCAAACATACAAAAAATCTCAACTATTTCTCGATGCCACTGTGGAATGCTAGCCATATGAATATCCCTTGATGTGATCCAACATACAAATGCAGATAATTTCAATATGGCATGTTCCAGGTCCTGGGGTAAGTCATGGTTCACACAATCAGACATGCACAAAGGATAATGACACTACAAAATAGACACACACATCATTAATTTTCATAAAACTGTGAGTGCATAACATATTTTTACCGACATCAGTATAGAAGAAGAATTATGTATGCAACATACATACCCTTATAAGTTTCAGATTCTCATGTGATTTCAACCCCAACAAATTCCCATCTACAATGAAGCAATATCATAGAGTTGACCCATATAAAGAAGGTTCCTTCACACCCGATATAGCATCCTTTGCCATCGAATGATGATCTTTCTTACAAATCCATGGGACGTCACCTTCTTTAAAATACCAAGAGGGACCAGCCTCTCCTCTAGTTTTGTTTCTTGGCCAATGTTTCCTTTTAGTATTTAAAGCAATAAGATCTCTCCTAACAACCAATGTGTCGCTTTTATTCCATGATATGTGCCTTCATAAAGAAGATGAAACGTTTTTTAATATATGCATGGGATCTAGTAAGTGGCCAATCTTGAGATGCTCCCAATATGGAAGCTCATAAAACATAGATTTATTTTTCATCCCAATGGTAATTTCCTCAACATAGGTGTCAAAAAATTTAGGATCATCGAACATAGGTTCCCATTTGAATCAAACAATTTTTCCATTTCCTTTTCCTTCTCTATGTCACCTGCCCTAATCCAATCTATTAGTGTCATTATTTTAGGTCTTCAGGTTCTCTCGGGTTTACCAGTGAAAGCAGATGCAACTCTTCTATAAGGGTGGTCTTTTAGGAGGAATACCCTTGAATAGTCGTACACTGGATTTCATAGTTGGTTAGACCACCTAGCATTTGTAGAAGATCCACAACATTTACATCCATGATACCCTTTTGTTACAAGACCTGAGATGTTATCGTATACATATAATGTTAGTGTCAAAAATATAGTCACACCAAATGAAGTATGCCAAATAAAATTACAAATATAAACAATTTGATGAACATGCTTACCAGAGAAAACTTCTAGTCTTGGATAAACGTGTGTGGTGTACACACATATGTCATACAATGTAAAATACCTATCCATTGGGATGGGTATTGATACATCATATATATGTATTGTGTATCCTTTCCCATAATTGCTTAAATTCATTGATCAATGGTTGGAGGTAGACATCCATTCTCTTCTATTGTCTTCTACCTGGGACTATAAGAGCCAACATAAGATGTTCACTCTCTGTGGACATCCATGGGGGGGTATTGTTATTGATCACTACCACTATCCAAACAAAATAGTTGGTGTTTTGGAGGGAATGCAGGTTAACTCCATCCATAGTTATGCTCAATTAGAGGCTTTGTAGTTCATCTTTGAATTTATTAGGCCATGTATCCTCTATATTCTTCATGGCTATTGAATATGTTGGGATTCGCATAACTCTTGACTCACTTTTGTGTGAGGCATGCCACCCCTGCAACATGGCTAATTGTTTGCAATGAAAGAGCCTTTAAATCCTTGGAATTATAATCATGTGCCTCAATATCTTATAATGGGGAGGATCATGTGCCTTACCCTTGTTTTTTTTATTTATGGTACATGTCATGCCCACATTCTAGACATGTGTCTTTGTTCACATATTTGTTTCTGTATAGGATACAATTATTTGGACATGCATGGTATGATATGTACTCAACGCCCATCATTTTCAACATTTGTTTTTCCTCTACACAGCTATCAGGCAAGAGATTATCACTCAAAAGTACCTTATCTTTGAGTAACCTGCAATTAGTGGGCAATATAAATTTACACTATCGTTAAGCATGAAATAAAATCAACCCTTTTCGTCCTTCATTGTGTGACAAGATTCCTTAAAAATTTAGGGGAATTAATGGTTAGTTACCTCAAAAGTGTCATGAAACATGCATCTGACATACCATACACTACTTTAAAGTTGTAACGTAACAATTTTTTCCTAGCTGGGTAGACCTTGCAGACCCCTATACTGGACCAAATAGAGGGGTGGTGGAAGTGGATTTCAAGCTTTCATAGAACGTATCTACAACATCAGTGTCATCCCCTAGTTCATTTTTATAAAATGAAATCTAGCAATATTCCCTCCACGGCCTGAGCATCCCACAAGAAATCATCCATACCAACATCTATATCATTTCCTTCATCCCCAACATGTGAAGAACTAGTTTTCCTATCGAGGTTTTGAAGAGGTGACTCGGGGCGTAGTGGAAATTGAATAGGTGGTTGTTTCAACCATTCTCGGTATGCTTCCTCTTCAAGCTCTTTTCCTTTAGTAGAAATATCGCAAATTGACATTGTAGCGGGGTGCAATGGTAAATGGTGGGCATGTCACTCGTCATCAGAATCTTGATTGTAAAAATAATTAACATTACATCGATAATATTAGTAACACAATTCTTTTAATATGTTCAAACATTATACCAAACACTTGTTAGAAGCATGAACATTGTTTCCCAATAATAAACATGAAACCGACCCCTTTATAAAGCAAATTTCAATTAACCAATACATTTACATTAGTTCCATTGAAAATACAAAAATACAATTACTCAACCATCTTTTTCTTACACCCTACGTGGTTGTCTACATAAAAGATCAAACTCGCAGTGTAATACCGTTGACCCAAGTTGGTTGTTAGAAGATGGCATGTTAGGATTAGTAGGGTAAATAAGATCGACGTTGATCAACAACAGGTGTCGGTGATGTCAATTGAAAAACACCCATTGTTAAGTCGAAGAGGTAGTCATCGACGCCAATTAACATTGGGAATCGACACCTAGTGTTGAACACAGGAGAACACACTGATAATGAGGTTCGTGCCGAACACATATAGATACCAACATTGACTGATCAAGAAGGAAACAAAACATATCCTTTATTGTGTGCTCTCCAACCCTCTAATGCTCGATCAATGATTGTCGATAAGCAATCTGAGCCGTCCAATGGCTCTTGTCGAAGATCTCTGAATTCATCAGAATCGTTCATCTCTAGATATTCGTTTCGCACACATCCCTTTGTGTCTTGTTGGTCAATAGTTGCCACGTTGATATCCCTATCCAACCACATGTGCGAAAGCTTCATGATGTCATCTCCTTCGGGATTGGTGAATTTAGACACAAGTTGGTCCCAAAAGCCTCAAATAGTTCAAGTGCTCGATTCGCGATCCTAAATGCACGCCAATCGATGATTGTTTGAAATTCCAATGATTCATTCACACGCCTCTTTGCGTCGTTGATTTGTGTATAGATTTTATTCCGAGAAACTGCGCAAATAGTAGATGTAATTAATGAAAATCTATAGTAGATTCCCTGTACTAAAACATGATGATTTCAGGTGTAAGGAGTAACTATTATTTATTCGACTCTATTTGAATTATTCCATAATTTGCACATAACTGTTTGGTTTTGCTTAACAACTCACGATTGATCCAATGTCACTTACGAACTGAGTTATGTTGTGTTTATCGCGAGGCTCCGGACTGGTAGGTATTCGACTCAGGAAAATATTTATGCTTAGGTATTTATCATGATTGTCTCCGAGTTTCTGTGATTTATATAATACTGAGTTAAGTTGTTGCATTTGCAGGAAATATCTCACCCAAACAACTAGTGACTCATTGGTCACCAAAGGCCTCGAAAGGAGGAAGTGAGCAAATCAGAGATGCATCCAACTCGATTGCTAAGAAGCTGGATTTTTCCCCCAAAGCATAGTCGATGATCAGAAGTCACAAAAGAAGCCAGCAAACCCACCTCCGCTCTTCAAAGATACAGATAATAACACCACATCCAAGGTAATGTTGCCTTCCTGGATTGATTTATACAACAAAATACATTATGAATATTTCCCATAGTTTACACCTGATGACAACCCGAAGGTGAGGGAATTGGATGACCGGGTATTCCAGAACATCAGGCATTCTTCGTTGTATATGGTGACGGCCAAGACACCCATTTTTCCATGTGTTGAACTCTTAGATTGGATCATTCATTATGTATATGCAGAGAAATGCATGTTAAATAACAAATATGGAGAATGTATAGGCATCTTCTTGCCGATATAATTAAGCACGTATTATAAACTCAAGGATGTTGAACTCAAGTTGAACAAGAATTTTCTTGTGGTGTTATATGAACTCCATAATATCGGTCAATTGTTAGCATCCCGGTGGAGGGAGGATAAGAAATTTGTGAATAGGGCCTCAAGGTGGTACAACACAACGAACCTCTGAGAACCCTACATTTTCCTGATGGTCTTGATCTATCGTTTATACGGAGAAAAGGATTGATCCAGGTTCTCTGAAGCCTTGATGGGTTTAGCTCATATAGTTGCTACATCTAGGATCACTTTTAAATAGGGAGCTATTATCTCAAAACAATTGAGCACCAGGATAGAGGAAGCGTAGAACCCAAAACCCGGAGAAACCCTTGCATTCTACATGTTATCTTATCTACTGGATATGATATGCGCTAGGAATGTGTTCCCTGGTCTGAGCCTAAGTTGGAATATTTTCGAAGTGCATGTACATGTTTACTTTAACATCGTATGGGAGAATAGGTACAAAAGGTCAATTGCTTTAATTTGTGATGGTTCCGTAACTCGAGTATATTCTTTAGTTTTTAAACAAAATTGCCCAAGACTCTCTCAAGTAGCAAGGAAGGTAATATCCAAGATTGGGCATTGGTACTTAGAGGAAAGAAGCATGTATATAAAAAAAAATTGAGCTATCGTAGCACCACACTTATTTCCAATCCACGTGCCCGACAAGTTGGTGTTAGGAGAAATTTGCTACCAAACCATATTGCAAAGGTTCAATGCATCTATGGTAAAGGATAAGAAAAGGATATTCACCCCTTATGGATTTGATGTGGGTTACCATTTCGTGAAGGATACCACACAGGCCAGACAAGAAGCTCAAGTCAAATAGAGTACAGGTTTGCCACCGGGAGATACAAGAAACATGACCCTAGGGTGTTGGTAGTTGAGCATGCTAGTCAGGTGGTGTCTCATTGGTCGTACCCACATGAATATTTTTAGGACGAAATATTAATAGAGAATGCCGCAAACTAGGATGAATTTTTACATAGGAAAGAAAAACTAGACCTGGTCAAGTTCATGGCCCTGTCCGATAATGAACAATTAGACTTTCTAGAGCAGATAGTAGGAGCAATAGGAGTGGCACGAGCACAACGGGAAGGTATAGAACAAACAAAGGATAGGTCAGAGGCACAAAGTCTCTTAGAGGAAGTTGAAAGGATGATGCAATTGCAAAGGGAAATTTTCATAGTGTTGGAAGTAACATCCATGTTAATAACTCCAGTCACACTTGGAAGAGAAGAAGAGATGGTGACCCCTGAGAACACCTCAATGGAGGAATACACTGTGCAACAGACTTCAAAGCGAACACTGATAGGAGGACCACGAACTGAGCCAACGATTTATTTGGATGTCCTAGCACAGGTAGCTCCTGTCATTGCTAACCTAATCACAATATATGATAGTGATAGCGAGGAGGTAAACACTTAAGTTCCTATTATAAATGAAGAAGTGGCATAGGTGTTATATACCAAATTATCCAAAGGACCAAAATCTTTAGGTGAGGAAACAAATGAATACAACTGAAGGTGGTCATAACACCCCAAATTGAACACCACAAACACTAGATGGAGAGGGAGGCAACATCAAAGGGCATGAGGAAACAAGAGATAAAAATGAGAATGGTAATGAAGCATCCATCGAGAGAAGTGATGCACCAAGGAAAGTAAAGGAGCCAGGAGACCCTGATGTTGAATATTCACCAGGGGGTAACACCAGCAAGGGAGAAGAGAATGAAGTGTTGAAAGGAAACAAATAACTTGAGGAGATCACAATGGATCCTTCAACACATCCTACACCCATAGGGTCAACAATCCCAGCAGAAAACACAACAGTGAGTATCACGGAAAATGTCCCAATCACATAAAAAATTGAAGATCCATCCAAAGGAACAAGAATAAGATCATCAAGAGCTATTGGGAAGTCTCAAATGGCACAAGAACAATGTGAGGGAACCAATCATAGGGAACCATGAGTCAACATAGGAAAAAAAATGGTACTTGAGCATTTTTGTACACTAGGAAGTTTAGGAAATACTCTCTCATGGGGGGACCAGCCAATCCCAGATCCAGTGGATGAAGTAGTTGATGTTCAAGCCATCACTTATGATAGGAAAAGACAATTGGTTGTGAAAAGAACCGGAAAAAAGAGGAGAATCACTCTAGACAATGCGATAATGATCGCCACTGAAGAAACCATGTTAGACACAGGACAATCCAGGGTAAGTGAGTTATTGGGGGCAAGTATGGCTATATCTAGTGCCACTATAGATAGTGCAAGAGAGGATGAAGGAGCAGTTGATTCTACGAGAACAGAGTTGGTGCATCTCAGACATCTAGTGGAATACTATCAAGACACTACCAAGGTGGTTTGGTTCATGAGAATTGAATTTGGGGAAGTTTGTACTCAGTTCAAATCAGATAGGGAGGCTTTTATGACCAGGATCGTAAGTTACCAGGAGGAGACTTTGCTCAGCCTTGTAGTATATAAAGAAATGATGATATGGTTGGAGAAATATCATCAAGTATTGGCACAATTCGAGTATATCAGAGAGATCCAAAAAGGCTAAGGGGAAGAAGAACATGGCATTAGGATGCTTGCAGATGAGATCTTAGTCAGGATCGGGATAACAATAGAATATTGGGTACAATTGGCAATTGAACCACAACATAAAATGTATGAGAGATGGGAGGAGTGTCTCAGAAATTGGAACAACATAAACCAGAGGATGATAGACCTTCAATTCATTGAATTTGACGCTCTTGATGACTTCATCGATTTGCACGTTATAGTCTAACGGTTCAGAGAGCTCAATGCAGAATTTGGAGCGAAGATTTGGGAGATCCAAATGCTTGAAAAGGTACAAGTGAAGAGACTTGTCGACAAAGCGATAGGAGCAGCATGGGCTCTATGACAGCTAAGCTTCGAGATAGATCAATTTAGAAACCAAGTAATGGAAATGAAGGATAAGCTCAACATGTCGATGGATCAACATCGATTTACGTACCTGCATACATGTGAAGATATGTTCTCCCAGTGGTATGATTATGATAAGGAAAATCCTATGAGATAACTGGAGCTCACTAATGGTTTTCATGTGAACATGAACCACTTCATATTTCTATTTTCTTTAGTTAAATGAACGTTGTTGCTATTTTTTGCATGAGGTTTTTGTATAAATAAAGAGGTCGACCTCGTTTTGATGGGTCGACGATTTTTTGTAATAAGTGAAGGAATCAAACGAAGAATTATTTTGGAAGTCTAATTCAGAAGCTCATGTAGAGCCGAAGACAAAATTTTTTGCCAAAGCTTGTGGAATAGCATAATTTGTGGATTGTTATGCTTTGTTGTTGACTACTACAAGCGATTTATTAAGACAATAATTGTGTTTAAGTTATCTTGAATCGTTGCAGTCACTGAATATACATTGGCATGAATATGATGGTGTTATGAAGTTGTGTGTTATACTGTAACTAGAATTATTTCAGGTTATTTATTGTTTTTGCATATATCTTTCTTTTTTCTTAGATGATGTTTGTCGCTTGATCAATAAGGAAATATTATTGTTTGATATTGATTGAAGAAAGGTGCCATCTACATGTTGTTGGTAAGAAGTTATCCTTAACCCATCCTTCTTAAGAATTCAGTCGTCGAATACTTAATAAATGAACTTATAAAGAAACAAAAAATAGTTTATAGTGATCCATTCGACAACATAGTAAAGCACGTTGAAACTTGTCGGACCATCAATCCAAAGAATCACGTCATTCCAAACATGGAAGAGTCTAATTGAGCCTCGTCTCTAGGCGTGATTCCTACTGTTGAGTTAAAGGGAATTTTGACCCTTCAACTTGATGGATCAAACAACTCTAACCTATTTAAGTATTTCCGAAATTTCACACTAATAGACAAAACAGATTACTTTTAGAGCATGTATATATGCTTGTAGTAATGGAAGGAGTAACTTCAAAAAAAAAAAAAAAACCATCATAATTGTTGGTAGAGATAAAAACTTGCATTCTTAAACTCATTAACACCACACAATGGTAGAATATAATAAACCACACATGCACAAACCCTTATACTTTTTCAATAGGAAGGAAATTTTTAACCCAGAAAGAACATGAAGGCGAACTTCCTTCTATCACAAGAAAACGTTTAGGTTTGAAGACTTAAAAATACTTAAATGAAATGAATAAATAGATGCATAAATTTTTCGAAAGAATTTTAATATGTGCATATGATGATCCATTACTCCTTGTTCCTTCCTCTTATATAGAAATAGATGACAATTGGTAGTTGTGAAATTATTCTTTTGAGAATATAATAAAGTAAGAAAATAATAGTGTTTGAAGAGGGGACACATGGGTGTAATGACTTTATTTTTCTTTAGCAAGTTAAGTAGGAGTTTATCATTTTTTAAAGCAAGTTAAGTAGGGGTTACCTAAACTAAAGTTAGGACTTAAGATACATGGACCCACCATCTTGGTCAATCACATAAGCTTAAACTGAAAAAATGGACCTAATTTTTAAACCATAGTAGGCCCTAGAAAGTAACTTTCCTCCTATATCTTTGAAACTTGGACCAAATTAAATTGTCACCCTCACAAACTTGGACCAAATTACATTGTCACCCTCACTTAGTGTGACTCTCAAGAATACTCGTTGTGCCTCCCAAAAATAGTTTTGTCTTGCATGGAAATTAACTAGATATCATAACGTATCCTATAATGCGTGGTATGTAACCATATATGAAACAAAATATTTTTGTCTTGCATGAAAATTCACTAGATATCATAATGTATGTTATAATGTGTGCATTGTAACCATGTATGAAAACAAATGTGTGTTATGTAACCATGTATAAAAACAAATGACATCCATTTACTATGTTAAAAACAAACACATGCCATAAAAATATGAAATATTCTATGATAAATGAGATGCCAACACAATATTATTACATGAGCATATACACCTATCGTTGATATGAGAATGAAAAGAAACCTCATAACTAACAAGCATTCATCACAATATTACCATGTCAAACATATATGCAACTTTTAGTTAATAAAAAAATCCACTACCATTATTTTGTGTGAATACAAATAGCGATGTAAAACATTAAATCATATCCATCGACTGACCACCTTAAGGACTCTGAAATTGTCTATCCATGTAAAAATTGTATGCCATGAAGCCAAAACCAAAATTCTAAAGACATCTTAATATATAATTTAATAGTATGATCAATACAAATTTAGACTAATATCATCATCAATAATGACCACCTTCTTCCCTCCTTCCATAACATTTGAGTAAACATTAGGCTCTTAGTTTGTCTTTAATCTGACATGTGCACTCAATGGTCATGTACTTAATTCAATTTCTAGTATGAGTAAGGGATGGGTTGTTGGTTCCTGCTAGCTATATAATTGAATAGAAATGGAGTGTTAGGCGCATCATTAACATGGTTAGCTTTAGAGCCTGTCAGGGGCAGACCAATTGGTTGAGACTAATGGTGTCAATGTTGCTCATCTTGATTCAAATCTTGTATAAAATCATCGCATGATTATGGGATTTGCATGTAAAAAATTGGGAGTTATAGTGGAACGCTAAAGGAATTAACCATGTGTCATGTGGGTGATATTATGTCCAGTTATCGATTTCCCCTAGTCCAATTGGTACAAAAAAAAGGAAAACATGGTTAGATTTAAGCACAATATCCCACGAGGACGGTTCCCTGTTGGAGGAGAGAATGGGCGTTTACACATTCATCTGCAAGTCTTCAAGCGACGATTGGAATGCAAAGCTGTATTCCGGCGACTTGGAGGGTTCGGCCGCCTCTACCCTCGATTTGCAGCGGCAGCTCGTGACTGTCGTGCTTAGATCTGAAGGATTCGGCTCTGTTTCTTCCTCTTTCTCATACGTTTCTCCTTCCTCGGCCGTTTTCCAGACAGCCGCGCCAGATCCCAAGAGATAGCTGAGCGACGGCGAGAGGGTTATGCGAATGAAACAAAACCCTAACGGGGAGAAGGAAGAGGCGGTCTTTTGCAGGGCCGAGGCGAACCAGCGAGCACTAAACCCTAGCCGTCGTCGCAAGACCAGCTCCGATATCACGGCAAACTTCCCCCTTTTTATAAAGACCATTGTTGGATCTTCTCTTTGCTTGCAGGTTCAAGACTCAGACTCTGTTTTTGAGCTTAAAACTCAAATCCACCAAGCTACAGGGACTCCGCATGGACTCCAACGACTAATCTTCGAAGGCCGACAGCTTGCAGACGGCTCTTTGCTACGGGACTACGGAAATCTAAAAGATGCAACCATTTCTCTC
>SNQJ01S0010245.1:32616-43734 GCA_010110895.2 Picea sitchensis | reverse complement strand
AAGCTTTGGTGAAGTCTTATTAGCTTCAAACAAAGCAATAGTCAAGTTAAGTTGTGGATTATTGGCTTCCCACAAGGGTCTCAACCATCCAATGCATTCTACAAATTAGGTTGGTTTTATAGATTGGAGAAGCATTGGCTTCATGCAAGTAAACATGGGAAATTCTATTTACTAATGGAGCACCAATGGGGGATTTTCATCCTAGAGATTATAGAAATATTAATTGAAGTCCGTATTTCCCCTCTTTGGTTGGATAATAGGGGGTCAAACATATCTTAGGTTTAAATGTCTTGTGTGGCAAAGCTATTCAAAATATTTGGTTGGACAATAAGAGGTTGGACATAGGCCAAGTTTAAATGTATTGTGTGGCAAAGGTCTACACAATATTTGGAATTGACGTCAAAAAATATTGAGAACCTTTGATTTTTTCCTCTTCCAAGGTATTTTTCTCTACCCTTACAAAAGCTCATCTATTCAACATGGGCATAAAACTAAGTTAACATATACCCCATTTTCACAATTTGCATCAACTATCACATGTTTTCTTATTGACATACAGTTCATTAAAACTTTGGCATAAAAATAAATCCAAAATAAATATAAATTCCATTGCCATTCAACAATATATGTCAAAGCAAGAAGTAGAATGTAAGTGAAAGAAAGTTGCAACTAAGTTTTTAACAAGTCACTATGAACAACCATCAACCAATCATATGACTTGTAAATTCAATGCTTGAAATGCAAGGATAGGAATTGCCTTCTTCATATGCCTTACAACTTCAACATAGGCATAAACTTAAACCACACAAGGTTCACATGGCCAAATAACCATGGAATGAATAGTTTTGAAGATCCAATTAAGAGACAAAACATGGATTCATTCCTTAGAATTTGTTTGTTCCTAGACATTATACCACATAATTCTTACAAGAGTAAAAGGAAACAACAACTACATTTGCACCACAAATTAATCATTGGTTCCAAAGCAATCAAGTTTCCACACAAACAACTTGAACGTATTGCACTCAACATTCATCTTCTCTTTATTTAAAATTTTCAAGTTCTAATGAATGCATGGTTGTTGGTGCTATTTTGTGTGCAGGTTGTCAGACCCAGGATTCGGATTACCTAAGACCAACAAAACCCATCAAACATCGGCCCTTTCGGCATCACCTGCTTGCACAGATGAAGTCTCACCCGAGGTATCTATGGGGACTGCAAGAACCAGGCTTTTGCATTAATAAGGGAATGGGAGGTAAACATTCAATTCATTCTTCCTTATTATGTTGTACGCTTAACTATGTTATATTATGTTATTAACTTATTCATGGTTCATATTCCTATACTTATCATATTCCAGCTTATTGTATAGATTCGTTACTATCACTGTCTTGATTCATTGCACCATATTTAACTATCATATGGATCTATTCTACGATGCATCCAAAGAGTATTCATAAGAAAACACATAACATAATCAACACAAGATTCTGTAACATAACTTTATCATTCCTTTATTCATCCTTCTCAACCTTCCATTGTTACATCAATAGCTATGGACTCGGTATCAATAAGATTGTAACATAACCTAATCTATCATAATCAAACTTCATCATAATAATCCCTAATGGAACCAACTAACTAAACCCAAAACAACGATAACAATTACAACGAACCCACCCTTAATCTCCCAACCTATTACATATTTATATCCAAAGCTAGGGATAAAAACCCTAATCTATTCATCCCAGAAATATCCCATTACAATGCATGGCCAACTCGATTAATTGGTTGTTCGATGCCTTTCTTTTGCTTTTCATCCTTCACGTTGATTTTATGTTGTTCTTCTATTTCTGGACTATCAGGATGTCATTCTCATGATATGCTTTATTTATTCTTGGATATACACGATGTCTTCCTTTTTCCCACTTTCCTCCTTCTGCGCACTTTCCTACAGGATGCACCTTAGTTGTGTGTTCTCTAGCTTTCCTTCTTCCTCTGCGCACATTTCATCTACTTAGGATTTTTCCTCAAAATTTTATCCAACTTGTAAAAATTGTTTTCAAGACTACCTGTCCAACAGGCCCCCAACACTCACCTGTGGCTCATCCCGAGCCACTCATGCCTATTGTCTATTCTTCCATGCTGAAATGAAGTTTTGCGAGGCCGCCTTTCCCCCCTCTACCTCTTTGATGATTATGGCCTCGGTTGTTGTTATCTCCTCTGCTCCTTGCGCGATCAAGTTTGTGATTTTGTCCTCTGCCTCCATTGTTGCTTGCTTGACCCTACCCTGCACCATAGCCAACTCTCCAATTACCCACATTGCCTCTTCTTGCAGTGGCCCTAGTCTCTGTTGCAGGATATTTTGTTGATCCATCATTTTCTCCACTTCTACCTGTGTCTGTCGTTGAGCTAGAATGGCTACCATGCGCGCTACCGGTGGTAATGTAGCCGCCCTTTCTGATGCCTATTGTGTATGTTCTTGCGCCTCTATTAGCTTGGCCTCTACGTCCTTCATCTTCAGGTCGTTTATCAACTCTGTCCACACCTGCATGTTCTCCTCACAAATTTTCGCGCATTCGCCCTCAATCTTCTTGATGTTGGCAACTGTTTTGGTTGTCGTTCTCTTTTTGCCTCTGTGCACCTATGGTAGAGATCCTGGAATGTTCCTTAGCTTTAAATATTCTATCTGTGATCAAAATCCCTTAATGACTTCACCAATCATCTGCACTTGTTCATCCATAGTCACTTTTACTACTAGGGGAACTCTTGGAATTGCTTTATACATTTTTTGGACTGTTGTTTGGGTCTTCTTCACCATGCTCCTGGCTTCATCCATTTCCTTGAACACTGTCTTGGCCTTCTCCTCCTATTCCTTCTAGTTCTTCACAATAATCCTTAGAGTTTCTACCTTCTCCATCTTGACAACATCGGGGGTCATGTTTCCCATGGAAAAATCATCGCTTCTACTCGGAGAAATATTTTTGTTAAGCCTCCACTTCTTGTAATCATCTTCTCTATCAATAATCCATTGAGGTTTCTCGATCTTGATACCATCCTCCTCTTTTCCTACGCTCCTTAGTAAATCCTTCAAGTTCAGTTTGGGCACCATATACGAAGCCAATTTCTGGGAAACTTCTCTTTCAATGGGATCTTGATCTGATTCCTTCTCATTTAATTTCATGAAGCGTCTGTAACCCCCGAACCTATTATTGAGTCCATTGAAATCTACGTACAAATATACATGGGAAGAAATGCAAGCTCTTGCATCCTCTACGCTCTTAGCGTCTGAGTATTTTTCCCTAGCCAGCTCTGGAAATAGTTGTTCATCAGTAATTTCATGATCCACAAAATTGAGGCTGACAGTCTTGCCAAGCATATCTCCTTTCCTACTCATCCCGAGGGGAACTGGAGGCACTATTAGTAGATCTTTCCCCATTCGTCTTGGGTGACAGGTTCCTAAACTAGCACTGTGTATGTTCTCTGGGATGTCTAGCTCAACTCTGTTCTCCAGTTCACTCTTGTTCGCTCTATTGCTATGCAAGAATGATTTACACTTATCAATCTTCTTATGTTTTTGTGCTTTCGTGCCGAGCGTACATGTCCCATCCTGCCTTAACTAACTTGTCCAATCCACCACAGTGGTTGTTGAGTTGTTCCATAATTGCATCTTGATAACAAAATCCATCGTGTGATTTATCCCTCGTATTGCTAATCTGTCGTGATTTTCGATGAATTTTCCCATTTAAGACTTATACAATGCTTTTATGACATGTCACTCCTACTGTGTAACTATCATTTTCGTGCTTCAATTATTTTACCGGTCTTGTCATTGCCAAACTCTGCACTGGTTCATTGTTGTTTTATTTGTTCACATCGCATTATGTCTCATTTGTGTCTTGTCTCCTAGTTTGGCAGAGTGTCATACTGATGTGTGATGACCATTCGTTATGTGCACGTTCTTATGCCTTGGTACTTGAACACTCTTTTTTGTTTCCCTATATCTACTTTTTATTTGCTTTTCCTTTTTTTTCTTGCCTACTATGTTACAACTATATAATACAAGTGTTTTGTCTCAACCCAACATACTATGTAGCCTGTCGGTCATCTCTAAAGAGTTTCAACCGACTTCCATTCACCATACCTTCCAAGACTTCTCCATTCAAGGTTTCCAACCGCGCAACACATGTCTCTGTTAGTTGTTGAATCACATAAGGTCCTAACCAGTGCATTCAAAACTTCCCGGGATGTTGCATATAATTGTTGTCATAGAGTAGTACCATATCTCTGACTTGAAACTTCTTATGTTTAACGTGTCGATCATGACGGGCCTTTTCTTTGGATTTTTGAACCTGCTAATGGAATCTTGCAATAAACCGATCCTCCTCAAGTTGTACTAACTATGCCAACCACTCCTCTATGGCGTCAGTATCTGATAGCTCTGTGATTGTTGTAATGCGCAAGCTAGGAAGAATAAAATCCATTGGCATTATTGCTTCTTGTCCACATACAAACCTGAAAGGTGTATGTCTGGTCAACTTCTTACTTGTAGTTCTGTAAGCCCATTACATTGGCTTGTTGACTAAATATTTTAATGCAGAATGGTCTGTATACATCTTAAATTGAGACCCCAATAGGTAATGCCTAAATTTCTATAGTCCATAGACCATCACCAATCCTTCCAGTTCCATGGTTGTATAGTTCTTCTCTTCTCTAGACAGAAAATAAATAGACAGCTTCCTGCTTGCAAAAGCAATTGGGTTATCTATGTCTCCTTCTCCTAGCTGGAATAGAATTGTGCCCAGTGCGATGGATGATGCATCCTCGTGTACATGAAATTCCTTGTTCCAATCCAGAAAAACTAAAATCGGTGCAGTCACCAACTTGTGTTTTAGGGTGTCCAACCCCCTATGATAGTCTTCATTCCATTGAAACTCTGCTTCCTTCTTTAGTAACTTCTCCATCGGCGTTGCAATCTGCGCATATCCTTTGATAAATTTCCTAAAATACCCTGTATGACCTAACGTCGCCCTCAGTTGTTTAACTGATGTAGGTGGTTCTAACTCTAGGATGATTGAAATCTTAGTTGGATTTACCAATAGTCCCTGTTTTCACACTACATGTTCTAATAGAATTCCATACGACGCACAAAAAATGCACTTCTTCAAGTTTAGTGAAATTTGACATTGCCTGCACCCATCCAACATAAGTCTAAGAAATCCTATATGATCCTTTAGTAGAATGAACATTGTCCAATCATCCAAGTATAATTATAAGAACTTATGGATAAACTTCTTGAATGTTGCAACTACTACCATGGAAAACACCACAGGGGCATTCTTCAATCCAAAGGGAATAACCATGTACTGATAACTTCCCCATTCCGTCACAAATGTGGTCTTGTGTCAATATTCTTGCACGATCATTATCTGACGGTACCCAGAGAATCCATATGTAAAAGAGTAAGTTTCATGTCCTCCTACGTTCTCTAGTACCTCATCCGTAAATGGTGTTGGAAATGAGTCATGTAAGCATGCATCATTTAACTTCCTTAGATCTACTCAAATCCTGATTCGTCCTGTCTTCTTGTCTTGCACCACCACTAGATTGATCCACTCAGATTCTTCTACTAGTTCAATGATTCATGCATCCAACATCCTATCTATTTTATCTTTCACCTTCTCCTTATACCTCGGATTTAGCTTGTAAGGCCTCTGGCGCACTGGCTTAGCTCTTGGTTTCAATGGGATCTTCATCTCACCTAATTATCTTTTTATGCCCTTCATCTATGAAAAGGTCATTGGAAATAGGTCCTCGTATTCTCGCAGTAAGTCTGCAACCTTCTCAACTGTCTCCTCACTCCAATAGTCCCCTATCTACTCAAACTTGGGATTTTATATCGTCCCAATGTTTACCTTCCGTGTTTTTATAGGTTGTGTATATGTGGTGGATTCGAGATCCAGTCCTTCTATGGCTCATTCTCCTTTTGTCTCAGGTATCTGTACATTCTTAGGATCCTCTCCATCATACTCTTCCTTGGCTACATTATAGCACTCTAGTAGCTCGTGGTCAGTCATCTTGGCATTGTGCTTGCTGCACATTAGTACTACTTCCATCGTCTCTTCTTCTGAGAATATCTTCATTCGAATCACCTATAGTGCTGCATCTATGGATGGAGATTCATGTTCAAATGTAAATATGATTTTGAACCTATGGATCAATTCTTCCCATCTTGTTGTCTCTCTACACATTTCCAACTCCAAATACCAGTTCTTTGGAATTGTGTCTAGTATGTGTATAAACTTGTGCGTCCACTCTATCTCTAGTACTGAACCCCACAAAACCCTGCACTATTCCACATGACCTACTGGGTGACTCTCCCTGTATATTTCTGTGCAATGTTCTCTCCCTCTGTGCCAAACCTTATTTGCATTAGTCTGTTGCATTGCATCCAGTCTTTCATTCCCTCTCTCTGTGCAACCCACCATCTGGTTGGAGTCGCTTTTAACACAACATCCAGTGCCAACAACCTTTGTTGTTAGGGTACCTACAACTCAAATTTTTTGACAAACATACTTATATCAGTTAATCCATCATACCTTGGCGGGTTACATAGCTTTGTCCTAATCCAACGCAAGGATCAAGTAATGCGCGCACATTGTCTAGTTGATACTTCATGCATTCTCTGTTGCCAATGCTCTAGACCTTCTTCAAAATATGACACACATGAACTGATACTTCACCAACTCAATGCACCATTTGTTGTTCGGTTGACATAATATTCCATCCGCGCAATCAAGTTATATAAATTGTCAATGTCATTCCCTCTTGTTGGTTGTATGTATCTATTGCCTTCTGATGGGTCTAAGGGTGCCGTAACTTTCAAATATCCAACTTCAAAAATCATCTCCCTCCTCTTAAAGTTAATGATCACTTGGTTATAAAAATCCCATTCCAGTCCCATCAGTGTTGGATATGGTTGACTTTCATCCACAATCTCAATAACTTCAAAGTCTACCATGTTGCGCACCCCATCTATGTTCACCGATACTCTTGTCAACCGACCAATCAGAACTATTTTGTGTTGGTTCGCTAGCCTGATATGAACATGGGACCATACCAACTTGGGTTTTCCCATCAGCTCCCATGTATGCTTAGGTAACACGTTCACGTTAGAACCTAAGTCCAAAATAATATTATCCGTGTCATGCTCTCCAATCTGCTCATTGAATCTATATTCTCCATTGGTTCGCTTCCTGCGCAATACCTAATTTACGATCCTTTGTGCGACAGGAGTTCCACTTCCTATTGTGCAGTGATCAATCATGTCGTATAACGTACTCAACGCAACCTCATCTTTGATTAACTCTACACAATTTCTCAAGAATTTTGTGACCATATTTACCTTCCCTTTTGGTTTCTCTGACATTGTGCGGTCTTCTTCATTAGGTGTCACTGGTGTTGATGCTCCCCAATTTGTTCTAAGTACTTATTTCCTTGCACTTTGATATGTTTCCTTCTCTTGTTGAGGATCAAAGGATGTTATGGGACATGCTGACTTTCTTACCCATTGTTTTGTCTGCTTTCCTTCATCTGCCCTATCATTCCATGTTCTAGCTCCTCCGTGTTTAACAAGGACTACTTTGGGTTCTTCATTGTGTCTTTCGATTGATATCGTCTGCACATTCTAATTCAGATTCGGGTTCTGGTTTCCTCTGGCCTGCCACTTCACAATTAGTTGGGGATAGTCTTTTGTTGGGTGATCCAATGAACTGTATTATGTGCACGTCATACACAAATTATGGCAGTCTCGATCCAAGTGTCTAGGTTTATTATAGTTGTAACATATAATCGGTCCTCTTCCTCGTCTTCCAAAATTCCCTCTACCTCGACCTTGGCGAAAGTTTCCTCTCTTCCCTTGATTGAAACCTCTTTGATTGTTACATTGTGGACCCCCCGCTTCTATTGTAACATTTCTTCCTAGATCCTATACATATCAGACTTGTGCTCCCTCATTAAGTCAAACACATGAAAATCCTTCTCCTCGTGTCCTACAGATTTGAAAAAATTGCAAAACAAGTTCTTTGGCGTACTCTGGTACTTCTGTAGTAGTGGGCACTTTGTTGGCTGATGCCCCCATTTCTTACATATCTTGATGTATCCTCCTTCCGACAATGGATTCGGTGCTCCTATTGCCAAATAATGCACGAATGTTGGGAATTTGTCCTTATGATGGCCTTTGGTCCTACATTTCATACACCATACTTGCTCATGTTTTTTCTTTCCCTTTGTCAATTCTGCCGGTTGATTTGTCAATGCAGCCAACTACATCTGAACTTGCGCCATTCCTCCACGGTCTCCCACCAGAGATGACTCCAATTTCATTGCAATCTCTAGTGCCTTGGGTTGTGACACAACCTTCTGCTAGATCAATGGCCCGCAAATGTGTGGTAAAATCCCTGCAATAAACCATTCTTGGTGTTTTTGATCTGGGGTCTGGAAAATTAATCTACCCATCACATCCTTAAATCTTTGGTCGTAATCCCATACTGACCTTGTTTGTACTTGTTTGATGTCCTTCAATTATGTGATGTATTGTGACTCTGACTTTGGCTTCTTGAACTCCTTTAATAGTGTTTACTTAATCTCTGCCAACGTCCTAGCCTGTCCTATAGGCATGGTGCTCTGTAACTTCATATACCATACTAGTGCACAACCTCTAAATGTTGTCGTTAACTGCACAATCTTCACAACTTCGTCCTATACGTTCTTTGCGGCCCAAATCGTCTCGCAAACAAATAAGTGTTGTCTTGGGTCCTTTGACCCAATTCCTTGGAACTCAGGCATCCTAAGAGTATTATCCAGCCCGACCATGTTGTTTGACGTAGTCCCTCCTCTTAGTGATGTTGGTTGAATCTTATTCTGACTCTGCGCACTACTACCACTACTCTGACTACTACTGCTTGGTCCTCCTTGGCTAACTACATTTTCTTTTGAAAAATCTTCAAACGTTACTTTTGATTGTGGTGACACACACGGGGTCATGGATTCGACGCAGGATCCTGTTTGAGTAGGACTTGTTGGCTCTTATATTATTGGACTGGACTGGAACTTTTCTTCTTCTCCTCCTAGGTATGGTACCTCCACAATTTGGACTAGTGATCAAGGTTCTCTCCCTTCTTGCTCACTTCATGAATATCTTCTCTCAACCTCAATCTTTTTCCTCTTGTACCTCCTCCCTCTGTGCAACTCTCCAAATGTGTATCCTTCCTCTAGTATATCTTCTTCTTGCATCCTCAGTCCCTCCCTGCTTCTTCCATTGCTTCTTTCCCCCTCTCAAACGATCCTCCTATCATCCCCCGGTTCCCCTATGGGCGCTAACCCTTTAGCAGTCGGATTTCATTATCATCATGTGTTTCTCACACAATAACTTATTTATCCACATATTTAATGATTTCAAGAACCTCTCGCGCAGACCTTTGAAAAATTCCCTTACTGTGACACTATATGAATGAATACAATCTACCGTGAACTCTATAACATAACCACATACTATACTATCCAACCAAAAATCAATTGATCGAGTAGTTGGATTACTTATAGAATTCAACTGTCTTTCCAATTCGGGAGTCCAATTGCTTGGCGTTGCGGCGTTGAACCTTCCATTTTTCTCCACTAATCTTTTTAGCCACTCTGTCAGAATAATGGGAAATTCACCAAAGAAAATTTCATGCAGATCTGTGAACACATACTTCTACAGTAATCGCTTGTCACTCATCTGAGGGTTCATGTTCTCTTGTTGTGCAAATTCTCATTCCTTCCTTCCCAACCATTCCGAGATCTCCTTCTTATTCGGCCTCCAAAACATCCCCTTAATCGCAAAGTCTCGGTCCCGCCAACAAAACCATTTGTTGGCACTATCCTGTGCGCGGGTTGTAAGACCCAGGGTTCGGGTTACCTAAGACCAACAAAACCCATCAAAAACCGGCCCTTTTGGCATCACCTTCTTGTGCAGATGAATTATCACCCGAGGTGTCTATGGGGACTGCAAGAATCAGGCTTCTGCAGTAGTAAGGGAATGGAAGGAAAAAATTTGGTTCATTCTTCCTTATTATGTTGCGCGCTTAACTTTGTTATGTTCTGTTATTATCTTATTCATGGTTCAGATTCCTATACTTATCATATTCCAGCTTACTATATAGATTCATTATTATCACCATCCTCATTCATTGCACCATACTTAACTATCATATGGATATATTCTACGATGCATGCAAAGAGTATTCATAAGCAAACATAGAACATAGTCAACACATCATTTCGTAACATAAATTTATCTTTCCTTTATTCATCCTTCTCAACCTTTGACTGTTACATCAATAACTCTGGACTCGGTATCAATCAGACTCTAACATAACCTAATCTATCATAATCAAACTTCATCAGAATAATCCCTAATGGAAACAACTGACTAAACCCAAAACAACGATAAAAACAAGACAAACCCACCCTTAATCTCCCAACCTGTTACATATTTATATCCAATGCTAGGGATAAAACCCCTAATCTATTCATCCCATAAATATCCCATTACAATGAATGGACAACTTAGTTAACTGGATGTTCAATGCCTTTCTTTTTCTTTTCGGCCTTAATGCTACTTTTTTGTTGTTCTTCTCTTTCTGGACTGTCGGGTTGTCATTCTCCTGATATGCTTTATTTATTCTTTGATCTGCGTGATGTCTTCCTTTTGCGCACTTTCCTCCTTTTGCGCACTTTCCTACTAGATGTGCCTCAGTTGTGCGCTCTCTAGATTTCCTTCTTCCTTAGTGCACATTTCATCTACTTATGATTTTCCTCGAAACTTTATCCAACTTGCAAAAACTATTTTCAATACTTCTTGTCCAACAATGGCATACCATTTTGGAATCCCAAACAACAATTGTTTTAAATAGGTAGGATCCTTTTTCAAATTAGCAAGTGGCAATGAGTATTGGAGTTAATTCACACACACCTAGGATTTATTTTTCCTAAGGTTTGTATTTGTTTATTAGTCATAATTAGTCATTATCCAGTCTCCTATATTTTAGGAGAGAATATTCCACCTGGAGAATATTC
>SNQJ01S0010244.1:188533-201661 GCA_010110895.2 Picea sitchensis | reverse complement strand
CTTCTTACAACTTTGAAAATGAAAATGAAAATGGTGAAAGAATTATTTGCTAATCCACTCAAGGGGTGAGATGGATTGCCCAATGCAATGATGCAAGTATACTCTTGGAAAGGATAGAAGATTCCTCAAGAGAATAATGGCAACATAAATTTGCTATGAATTCCTTGAAAAATGAAGTGTATCCATGGCCTTTTTATAAAATTTCTTTGAGTTATTGTCCAACTAGTTTGTAGTGTGTAAAGAGGTTAATTAGGGCATTTCTAGGTCTTTGACTAGCCACCCAGTCGAATCCAGTCCAGATTTGAGTGTCAAATCAACTTGGAAGCTAAACCAGAAGTGGGTGGGAGACCGACCACTCTCATAAATGCACCATTTCTCAGGTGCACGAATTTTTGCGACAACAGTCGCACATCGTGCGCATGTGCGTGAATCTTACATTTCTGTTTCGCGCATGTGCGCGCGTGCCCAGTGTCTTCATAGAGCCCTTTAATTTTTTCACTAGTTTTATAGTTTTGACCCTTTGTGAATGCTTTTGTGTTAATTCAGGTCCATGGATGATCTCATAACTGTTTGGCGATGCTGAATTCTTGTAACCATTTGCGGATGAAATTTCAGTGATAACACTTAGGTCCTCGATAAACAATGGGAAGAGGCCGGGCCTTCGGAGAAAAATAAGGAGGTTCAAGAGTCTGATCTTGAACAAATATATACCACTGGTAGCCTAGGAAACACGATCACATGGGGCGACCAACAGATACTAGAGTCGGTAGACGAGGTAGCGGACATCTATGAAATCTCCTATGATCAAAAGAGGAAGGCCATCGTGCAAAGGACTGCTAAGAAGAGAAAGATTACTGTGGACCATTCCATTTTGGTTACCACAGAGGAAAACTTGATCAACATAACAGATTCTTGCACGTCTGAACTAATAGGTGTGGGATGAGCCCTCTTTGATGCTGCCCAGGATAGGGCCAGGAGAGATGAAAGAGAACTAGCTGATACTTTGAAGGATTTGGAACACTTGTGCCATCTTGTTGAGTATTACAAAGGCGCCACACAGACTACGACATATTTGAAGAGTGAATTTTTGGGAGTTTACAATGAGTACAAGAAAGAAAGAAAATTGTTAACCAAAAATATAATTAAATTCTAGGAGGACACTCTCATGGCTCTCGTAGCATGCAAGGAGATGGAACGATGGCATGAAAGAGCACAGAAAGTGGTGGAAAGATTCGAATACATTGACACAGTCCAGTAGGGTTGAGAAAAGGAAGAACATGGCATTTAGATGTTAGGAAAAAGTAGCCTCGACTGCATAAAGAGATCCGCAGAAAACTGGGCTAAGATGTCACAGGACCCACATCGAGAGATCCAAGAACAATATGCCAAGTGCCAAAAGCACTGGGATAACATTAATAAAGTAATGAAAGATATCAAGCTCCTTGAGTTCGGTACCCCCAGTGAGTTTATCGACATAAGAAACATGCTCAATATGTATGCCGAACAAGACTCCCTATGGATTGAAGAATGCGCAAAGGTAGCCGATGCAAGGCCAGGACAGGTGCAACAATTCACAGAACACCCGATCAGAGCTTAAACCATGTTGAAACAACTAAATTCCACCTTCGTAAAATAACGAGTGCATGCAAAAGACATCAGAGGGATATATGCGGCCCCAATGGAACAACACAGAGTCCCATGGGCCCAGAATTGTGAAGAACTGTTCATTAATTGTTCTGAATACAAAAGGAGTCATCCTTTCAATGAAATATCCTGGGTGGACTGAGCAATAAACTGTTATGAGATAATGCCATGTGGCGATTTTTGATTAGCTCAAATTTTATTTTTTCATTAATTACTGTTAATACTTTATATTATAAATAGGAACATCGACCGATGGTCTAAGGGTCAATGGTTTGTTGTAAGAACTACTTTTTTCTTTCTAGCTGTTGAGAATTATTTTGAAGCTGCTATGAATTTAGAAGTCCTGTTGACCAAAGACGAAGTTATCTTTGTCAAATGCATGCGTGATTGAGCTTGAAGAAGAATTATTTCCTATTCAGTCTTATGAGAAGATGTAACAAGTAAGAGCTATCAAATATTTTGTCAAGTTATCTGGTACAATTTCCTTGTTGCTCTTTTCTTTAAAGATGAAGATGATGAACTGTTGTGCGGATTATGATACGAACGATAGTGGTAGATGACTTATTTTTCTTACCATTTATCTTGTTTCATATATGTTTTTCTTTTTGGTAGTCAGTAATCCCAGGCAATGATTGGATGCTCGCATGGTTAATGTATTATTACTAGGGCTGCAATATAGGATTGTCGTCTGCATGTTTGAGCAGCGGGTTATCCTTAGCTCGAACTCTTCTAAGTAATTCAAAATTTATCCTATTATTTGTCAAGTTGGTTTATACTATCTTGCACCTCTCATATCATCCCCACCCCAAGAGAAAATACATAAAAGAAAACAGTCCCAACTAAAGGAAGAGCCTTCACCAGAAAACACAAAGCCCATCGATACCTTGGCCAGATCGCGAGATTTGGAGAACCATTCCATTTTAAACGTTGCAGAGTCTAATTGGGCCTCAGTGGCAGGTTTGGTTCCTGCTGTTGAGTCAAGGGATTTAAGACCCATCAACAAAACCTTGCTTGTCCACTCAATACCAATTGATCTTGACATGGTGCTATATTTATCCAATGGAAATTTTTAGTGAATAACCTTTATTATCCCGCCCCTTTAATTCTTTGTACCTGTAGTCTGCTTCCACTTTGCACCCTGATAACAAAAGTGGATTTCTTACTCTGGATACTTCAACTATAGTTGCCAATTCATAATTAGCAACCCTTATAAGTCCTGATAGACTAGTTCCTAGAGATCATCTACCCATCCCTATGACTCACACCTCACCTCACCTTATGACATCCTTGTTCTCTTTTGCAACAATCTTTTCAACTATTAATATATTTCTACCTTCAAGGCTATGAGGGCTTACCTTTCCTTTCTGTGCCCATTACTAACATTCTTCCCATGTTGGCTTGATGTTTCACATGAGAATCCTTGTTGATATGAGTTTTCAAGTCATTAAAAATATGTAGTAGCTAAATACTAATTTGACTCTTCTTTCCCTGTGCCCTTTACCAAATTTTATTACATGCCTTGTAGCTCTGCACTTCCCTCTGCAAGATATTTATTGTCTCAACAAAATCTACAAGCTTTTCCCTGCTTCCATGTCCCTTGGACCCTGTAATTTATAATCTGTAGTAGAATCATGTAGTATTATTCATAATAGTTGATCATCCTATCGATGTGATATTGAAATAATATTCTTTGCTTGAATCTTCCCCTGCTCATCAACAATACCATGTTATTTAAAACTCAACCCTTTTTTATTTGCTAGGTAAATGCACTCCAAATGTGCATCTATATCTCTGCATAAGCACTATCATGAGTATCAACACTTTTTCTAAACTAATACTCACCTTTGGATTATACCTCTAAAATTTGGATTTTTTTTTTCCGAAATCGACATTACTTGGAAACATTCACATTGAACAATTGCATGGATCATAGAGTCCAATTGCCCTTTTTCCCGCAACTCTATAAAATGACTAGATGATTCCTCAAAGAGATAAATACTTTTGGCATGTTTCCCTATGGATTAGATTGCCAATGGATGTACTCATACTTTATTTTTATTTCTGAGGTGAAAGTTATGCCTCTCTGAAGTCAACAATTTTGCTATTTTTGCACATGTTTCACTGATCTTAAAGGCAAAATTTTGCCACATGTAGAGAGAAATCTGTCGAGAATTAGGAAAACTTTTCTATTATATGTTGATAGTATTCTTGATTTTGAGTAAAAATAGACTCTCAAATTCAATATTTGATGCTTTTTCCAACTTTTTCATCCATTTGTATTTGGTAACTTTGTCCTTTTGCATTTCCTCTCAACTAGAATTTTTGGAAAAAAACCACTATCTCCCAAACAGAGAAAAACTGGAAAAAACTCTCTCAAGACAAAGTTTTCTTGATTTATGAGTAGATAAAATGTTTACTACATAAAAAATTTTGGATCAGTGATTTGGGGTCTCTTTTCCTCCTTCGAAGATTTCAAAAATCCCCCAAAAGTGCCCAAAAATAGTGGATTTTTCCTTGTTTGGGAATCTCCACACCAAATCCTTTTGAATTTTACCAAGAGCCCAAATGGGTATTTCCATTGCTTCTTTTTGGATCCCCCTATAAAAGTTTCACCTTTTTTTAGGCCTTGGTTACTGAGCTTGACCTAGATCTTCAAAAGTCACCAATTTGCATTTTTCAAAAAATTAAAGTAGAATTAGTTGATGTCCGTCACTAGAACTCTTGTATTCCTCATGATTGCGGATATACCCCTTAAATTTCATCTGAATCTAAGTTGAAATCCTCTTGTTATTGCCAAAACAAGTTTTTGTCTCTAGATTTTTTTATAAACTTGTCTATTTTTCCTTCCCTCTCTCCTCTTCTCTTCTCCTCTTTCTCCTCTCTCTTGTTTCTCTTCTTTTCCTTTATCAATGAGCTCTTATCTTTTCCCTTTGCTGATGTTTCAGCACCAAAAAAACATTCTTCACTAATGTTTCAGTGCCATAATTTAGTTTTCTCGCTGACATTTCGATGCATTATCTTCTTTCATCACCAATGTATCTAAAACTTGGGAAGATATTTCTTCATCGATATATCAATGAAACATATTCTTTCTTCACCGATGTGTCAGTGAAAGATTCAATTTTTTTTCCGACGTATCGACGCAAGATTTACTTTCTTCATTGACATATCGATGCAAGTTTCACTTTCTTCATCAACGTATCAACGCAAAATTTATTTTTTTCACTAACGTATCGGTGCAATATTCATTTTCTTCATTGACGAATCGGCGAAGATTCAATTTCTTTGCTGATGAGTCGATGAAGATTCACTTTCTTCTCTGATGTTTCGGTGAAAGATCCTTTTTCTTCGTTGAAAGGATCCTTTATCGGGGGGGTGTCCAAAAGATCTTTCTTTGTCGATGTATCGATGAAAGATCTTCTTTTTTTGATAACATATCGACACTTGAAAAGATCTTCCTTTGTTGATGTTTCAATGAAATATATTATTTCTTCGCTAACATATCGACAACTTGAGAATATCTTCCTTTGCTGACATTTCAATGAAAGATCTTCTTTCTTCATCGATACACTCCTTGATCGAAGACTTCAAATATTTTCTCCTCGTCTATACTTTCTTTGTATTAGCACGAAAGATCTTTTATCGTCACTGATATGCTCTCTATATTGGTGATGAAATATATTTTATCCTCATTGGTATGCTCTGTATCGACCACTATGGAACATTTTGACACTTAGTCAATTTTTCCATCATTTCAAATTTCATGAACTCGCGATTGTCGTGGTTGTTACGGAAACACTAAAGTCGACTCTTTAAACCAAATTCAACCTCTTAGATGTTAAATCAAGATCTATAACCAAACAACTTAATAATCTGAGTGCTAAGAAAAAATATTATGGGATTTCAACCCCACCTATTTCTGTTTGGTGAAATTTATTTTTACCCAAATAATCTCCATGGTTGCCACAAATTTTACTATTTTGGCTTCCATGACTAAAACCCATTTGTTAAATTCAAAATCTTGACATATCCATGTCAATTTCGACTAATATACACCCAAAAATTGGGGCCTTTGTTCGATTCCACAAATTATTCCCCAATTAAAAACACAATAGCAACTTTGTTTGTGATATAGAAGATCCCTTCAAGCCCAGTGTTGCAACATTCAAATTTGATACCAATTGTAAAATACTATTCCTGCTAGACCCATTTAAATGTTTTTCTTTGATACAATAAATTACAACAAGAAACACACTGATCTATTCATGCATCTAACTGTAATTATAAAAGTGTGAATGTAGTTAGCCCAAACAAACACACAACATTCACATATTCATTTACACACCATAAATAACATGATAAAATATAACATAAAGCTTATTTTTAAATTTCTAAACCAACTGGATATGTACAAGGGATGTTCTTCCCAACCATAGGCTTGCTATTCATTTTTTCTCAACAACAAGCCACCCCCGAGCTGAGGATATGAATCCTCAAGAAGGTTTGTATCTCTTAGATGTCCAATTTCCACATTCAATAGCCCAAAACCTAGGTTCTAGTCCAACAACAAATTTCAATCCATCATATCTCTTCTCTTAACATGCACAACCCAAGGAATCATATCCCCCTTCTCTACCATGCAGTCCCTTAGGCATTCCCACTTCCTTCTAGGGATCCAATGTTGGAATTATTCTCATTGATGCCAAAGGATTAATGATGTCATTAATGTCATATTATGACATTACAATACAAAAAACATTTCCAAGATTGATTTATATACATAGGTTTACAAGTATATTAAAAAAATGGGTGCATGCATGTGAAAAAGTAAAAAGTGAAATGGTGGTTTCAAACACATGGGTTTGGGGTATTTTCCCATGGTATTTGGGGAATTTTCCCATGGTATTGGGAATTAATTATTTAATTAATGGACATGTCCCTTCATGAAGGGCTATGAAAAAGTATAAAAAGAGAAAGCATTGAGAGAAAGTGTGTTTGTAAAAAATGGATTAGTAAAGACGATTGGATTGCGAAATCAATTTTAGTTCATCTTGGCATTTTCATGATAAATGTTTTCTAGGAAGTTTCAGAACTTGAAATTTGGAAGAGACGGAGGAGATATATTGGTGTACATTGTTGGTCACTATAATTGCTTATTAACTAAACAATCAAGTGTTACATAAATTGTCAACCCAGGGAAGTCTGTTTATTTCAAAGGCAATCATACACTATATATTCTCAATCTCAAAAGCAATCTAGAGTTGTAGTAGAAGTACACTAATCACACCTTGCTTTGAACAGACTGAAGTTCTACTTTGAATTATAGAAAAGCAATCTATCTATTGCAGAGTTTGAGATTCAAAGGAAAATAATTATCAAGAGAATCCTGGATTACATTAAGAAACAACAACCTAGGAAAAGAAATCCTTCAACATACTGCAAGGGAGACTAACTATTCTGTAACAGAGAATAGGACCCTATTCCCCAAGCATGAATCTTCAACACCTGTCTCTGATTATCACACTTTCATAAATTCATTACCAATCAAAATGATTAACAAGTACTAAAGGCTAACTATTCTGTAACAGAGAACATGACCCTATTCCCCAAGAAGGAATCTTCATCAACTGTCTCTGATTATCACACTTTCATAAATTCATCAAGCAGAATTACCAATCAGAATAATCAACAATTACCTCGGAATGAATTGTATGAAAACAATGTAACAGTTAGTAAAGCAAAGTTTTAGCAAAACAGAGTTCAGTAAAGTAGAGTTTCATCAAAACAGAGTTTAAACAAGGCGTGAAAAAAAATAATACTAACACACTACAGAACTAATGGGTGAATCTTGTGAAGAAGGTGGGCCCTCTCCTTCTCACAAGATTCCCCGAAAATGGAAGGAACTAAGAAGAAATGCTCAGAATAATCCTTTATTCATCTACCAATTGTATCATGTTACAATATCCAAAGTGAACACGCCCTTCTATGTAATTCCTCTCTAGCCAAAAAGAAATCCTCCTGTCTAAAAATGATTTCCCCTTATTTAAAGAGGAGAATCCTCTTAATACAATTGATCATAAAATTACATGTCTACATACGAATCCTATTCTTAGTTAGATCTAATATTCTATGTTGGAATAGGATATTCTAATCTCTCGTAGCAAAATGTTGTTACAATAGTTGGAATGGTGCTGGGTTGAGGTGTAGCTGTTGTGGCCGGTGTAATAACTTCTTTATTTATCTTCTTGTTACTGTTGTTGTATACCGTTTCAACATCACAAATCACAGACTTCTTCAACAACGAGATTTGCATTCTGTTTGACTGTTTCAGCAACGTGGTCTCAAGAAGCAACGATGGTTGGTGTTGGCTTAAGGTACGACTGTTGTGGCCAGTGTAAAAACTCCTTCTTATTACTGCTGTGTGAATTGTTGTTCCAGCATGACAAATCACAGACTGTTTCAGCAACGGGATTTGTGTGCTGTTGACTATTTCAGCAACGGGTCTTCAAGCAGCGACAATACTCTACAGTTCAAACTGTTTCAGCAACTATATGTTTCTGATCAATGGCTAAGTATGAGAGTAATGTAAAATTACATGTAAAATAAATTAAACATATAGTAAAGAGAAGAAATGGTATATACCTTTGGAAAGATAGGTTAAAGTGATAATATAGGCTTAAATGTGAGTGGGAAAAGGATGTAATGATAGAAAAAAGTATGAACAAAAAGGTACATTATAGGGTCCTAACATCCCCCCCAACTAAAAAGGTTGCATGTCCTCAGGCAACTTCAATCTGATTCAGAATTCGGATACCGACTCTGAGCATGCAAATTACTTAAGCAGTAGCTGTGGAAAGTGCTGTCTATTGGAGCTTTGAATCCTTGAACACGTTGTAGCCTTTGCCAAGCTACTGTTTCAACCTTCTTGGGCAACTTATGATGAACTTGATATTTCTCTGTTGGCATCCACAGAATAGGAAAATGGAACTGATAACCTATCCAGCTTTCAACACATTGCTGAACACATTTGATGTAGCTAGGTACTCGGGAGATTGCTGTCTCAAGATTGGTAGGACTAAAGGGATTGTGCTCCTGCCTTTTCTCAGAAGATTGTTGCCAAAACATGTTATTTGCTTGTAGGGAAATGATCTCTATGGATTTAATGAACTGTTGACAATCTTGAAGTACTGTTGTCTGTAGTTTCCAAATATATAGAATCATCCCTGGTTTCTTCAAAAATTGATAATACTCTGCAACAAAGGTGGCAACGTTCTGTGGTTCTGGTCGTATCTAGAGGAGGCGGTTATCGTCGTTATGCTTGGCAGCTAGGAAGTCATTCTGCCATGTAATCTGATTGTTAAGGAAGGAGGTGAGTGCCCGGATCTGGATATTACCGACAAGAGGGTTAAAGTTAAGTTGTCGGTTCTCAGGGATGGTCTCATTATGAAGATATACCTCACATAGGAGGTGCTGATCAATAGTAGAGGCTTCTGCAAAAGTTCTAACATAATCTACTGGATTTAACACTGCGTGGGGTTTGCCTTCTTTGATTGATTTAATCTGAAAAAATGTAAGTCGTTCTATGAGGAAAAGAGAGTAGTTGGAGGATGGTTTCCTAGCAACCAACAATTTTTGTGCCAATTCAAACATCAGGAGCAATTTGCCTTTTAGATCTTCATTTTGCTTCTTATGGGCACAAAATTCTTGGCGTGTTTGCTCCAAAGCTTCCCTGTTTGAATATATGTGGTTTAGCCAAAGTAGTCTGTGCTCCTGCAGGCTTTTGTCATGTGTAACAACAGACTCTTTTTTCCATTTGTCCATTATTCTCTTCTCATCCCATGGTTGAGTTTTTGTTTCAGTATCGCAAGTGATAGGCTGAGGTAGGGTCTGAGTGGCTCGTTCCACAAGAGTATGGGTGCTGATATTGCTAGGAGGGGCAGATTCATCAATAGGCAGTGTTTGTACAGCTTTACTAATAAAAACAGGGGCTTCAGATGTAGCAATTGTTGTAGGCCAGGGTTCATTTTGAATTTTGGAAGGTCCTACTAGTTCTTGTGTAACAACAGGGTTTTCTTCTTTGACTGCAAAAGTTGTAGGTGCAAGGGAAGCTCCAGGCATTGGAATTTGAGTTACTTTGTAGCCTGCTTGATAATAAATGTCCCCACATTGACTGCACATATACTCTCTACATTGATTCTCTTTTGTGTTTTCCTCTGTCATGGTCGCTATACGAGATAGGGTATACAATTCAAGTTCCTTGTCGTAGGCTTCCTTCGCCATTACTAGCTCTTGCTTGTAGGCTTCCAGTTCAGACCTTAGGAACTCATTTTCTTGTAAGACAGAGGCCATTGTTGGTTCTAGTTGTTGATATTTCAAGGGTGTATTCAGAGGGGTGTCTAGTTCTTGTGTAATAGTCACAGTCGCAATAGGTGGTTCTTGTGGACCAGCTACAGGATCAACAACTGATTCTTGTGTTTCAGCTTCTTGATGTAGAGAAAGTAGTATTGTGGCACCCTGGGCATCTGATTCCTGTATTTCAGGAATAACATCAGCAGTTAGTTCTTGTGTTTCAGTTGTAGCTGGTTCTTGTGTAACAACTATAGCTGGTTCTTGTGTTTTAGCTACTGAATGAGTAGCCGATTCTTGTGTTTCAGCTACTGGATGAGTAGCTAGTTCTTGTGTTTCAGCTACTTGATTTAAAGAGAATGATGTCGCAGTACCTTGGGAATCTAGTTCTTTCGTTTCAGTGCCCATGGGTGGAATAGGTAAAAATTCCAAAATTTGGGAGGGTGGAGGTGTACGGGCTTTTAGCAAGATGGGTTGGGGGTTTAGGGTAGTGGCAATAGTGGCTTCTCTTTTTGAGGTCCTCATTCATTTTCTTTGTAAAAAGGAGGGAAAAGGAGGAATTTTTTTCTTTCTTTTGCATGTGGGTTTTTCCTCATTGATGGGGCAGGGAGGGTTATCGGGTTTATCTGGTTCAAAATCATCGCTAAGGATATGAACAGTAGGAGTAGATGATTCTGGTAAGTTGTGGGGTGGGCTTGGTATGGTAGGAGATTTAATTGGATCAATTGGGTCTGTAGGCATATTAATAGGTATTTCTGGAGGGTCTGGAAGGTTTTGTGGTTGTTGTTCCTGAGGATTTTCAGGATGTTCAGCAGCTTCCTGAGGGTCTATGGGTGGGTTGTTTAGGGGAGGGTTTTGTTGGGCAAAACCCTTTTGGATGAGTAGTTGAGTGAGACGGTGATGGGTGAGGGAAAGGGTGGGATTATTATCCTTTTTAAAATAATGAGACATATTTCTAAGACATTCGAACAGATAGTATGGAATATTCACCAATCTAGCATGTCGTAAATGAGATAACAAGACAAAATCGTATTGGTAAACTACCTGGTATCGTTCTTCACAGGTGAGGTAGTGCTTGAAAAACTCTACAACTTTTGGCTAAGGAGGTGACAACGAGCTAAGTCGAACACCTCGGCCTTTAGGTTCAACTTGTTCTCCTAGCAAGAGAAAATCCTGTTGGGCATTAAGGATGATGTGTTTACGGCTGAACCAATGAATGCTAGTGACAGGGAGACCTGAAACCTGTGCTATATCATCCTCTGTGACTGGAATCTGAACCCCTTGAACAATGGAATGATCTTCTTGAAGATTTCGAGCAAATTGAAGAACCCGTTGTTGATCAAATCCCTGGAGCCTCTGAAAATAACCCAGCCAGCCTACCTGTAGAAAAATTTAATAGACTTCTGGATACAATTCTAACAGGGATATCATGGCGGGTTTGTATTGTATAACATGGCCTCCCATAGCTAACATCTCAGTAAAATGCACAGTCAGAGAGTCAAGTAACCACTTCTGAGAAGAGTAAGTTTTGTGGGTGAAGGCATGCAAATGGTGGTGAAAACAAACAAAATGATGGGTAAAAAGGAATGACGGTAGTCGGTTCATGTGAAATGATGGCATAAGATTTTGATATCCCCCCCCCCAAAGTCCGGCTAAAATAATGATTTTGAGTGAATGATAATAATGAGTCAGGATCTTCTCATTAGCCATAGTTCAATTGTATTTACATATAAAGTTTACATACCACATCTTTACCTTTGATTCATACTTAAAAAAAAATATAGTGCCTGTCCATAATAGTTCTGCAGTAACCATGGGAGAGACTTTGGATTTATTAGAGAAATTGTATCAAGGGTTTGCTTAATTATGAGAGAGGGTCATGAAAGGACAAAATGTAGTATGAGAGAGAAAGAGCTGAAGCAGATGTTTTTATTGACAGGGAATGCTGAGAAACTGGTGTTTTAGCAACATGAAAAGAATAGAAAAATGTTTGCTGAAGAGTGATGTTTTAACAATGGAAAATACTACTGAAGAAATGGTGTTTCAGCAGTGGCGAAATATTGTTGAGCAGTGGTGTTTCAGCAATGGGAAAAAAAATGAAATATTGTTGAACAGTGGTGTTTCAGCAATGGAGAAAAAGGGCGAAATATTGTTGAACAGTGGTGTTTCGGCAATGGAGAAAAATGGCGAAATATTGCTGAACAATGGTGTTTCAACAATGGGGAAGATGGGAAAAATGAGGAAAATGTTGCTGGCAAGTGATTTTTTAGCAATGGGAAAAAGGGCGAATTATCGCTGAACAGTGGTGTTTCGGCAATGGAGAAAAATGGTGAAATATTGCTAAACAGTGGTGTTTTAGCAATGGGGAAGATGGGAAAAATGAGGAAAATGTTGTTGAAAAGTGATGAAGAAAAAGGGAGAAGTGCTTCACAAAATGAAGCTTGGATATTCTTGAAGTAAGATCGTCCTTTCTTGGTAGGCCTTTTCTTTGATTGAGAATCTGCAAAAGAATCAATTGTAACATGCCATTCCTTGACAGGGATTATTAGTAAAAGAAATCTAATACTAAAGGAATTAAATTCAGAAAAATTAATTGTAATGAGGGGTAGGAGGCTCCTCTAAAAAGAGATAATGTGAGTCTGCCACACATGTGGCCTTAAAATCTTCTTTGGAAATGGGGCACTGGTATAGACGGAGCCGATGATCATTCACTAATAACGGTGTTTTAGAGTCATTAATTGCGAGGAGCCTTACTATTCCATTGGGGAAAACAGTGTCCACTTCATAAGGTCCAAGCCATCTTGTACGTAGTTTCCCTTGAAATTCTTTAAACCGAGAATCATACAGCAAAGCCCAGTTACCTTTTTGGAATTGCTTATGCTTGATGGTTTTGTCATGCCATTTTGATCTTTGTTGTTGAATCATAGTTGTCTGATGAATGACATCTAGTCTTTTTTCATCCAATTCATTAAGCTGCTGCAACCTGGCTATATGTGCATCGGTCAAATCAAGGTTGACAGCTAAAGCAGTCCTTAAGGTTTTGATTTCAAATTCCACAGGAAAGACGACACTTTTTCCATAAAGTAATTCATAGGGAGAGAATCCTGTAGTATTTCTCCAGGTAGTTCTGTAAGCCCA
>SNQJ01S0010244.1:172601-188448 GCA_010110895.2 Picea sitchensis | reverse complement strand
TTTTGAAGGGTGGTTTTAAATCCATGAGAAGCGAAAGGAGGTCCTCCATCTGTGACTAATTCTCTAGGCACTCCAAATTTGATAAAGATATCTTGAAATAAAAAATCTAGAACCGCTTCTTCTGTAGCTCTATGGAGTGCTTTAGCCTCCACCCATTTGGTCATATAATCTGTGCAGACCACTATATAAACTTTTTGATTGGATGGAGGATTAATGGGTCGTACAAAGTCTAAGGCCCATTTTTCAAATGGTTCGATTACTACCTGGGGATTTAATGACATTTCATCTCTATGATTAGGTTGACCCATTCTTTGACAACTATCACAGGCTCGAACATATTTCTTTGTATCTTTAAAAAGTGAGGGCCAATAATAACCGATTCTGAGAATTTTATGTATTTTTCTCTTATCAGCAAAATGCCCTCCACAAGGGCCATCATGAAAAGAATTTAGTAAATCATAAACCTCATCTTCTCTAATGCATATTTGGATTACTTGATCAAGTCCTGTGTGGAAAAGACACCCACTTATCCAACTATGCTGAGCACTTTGTTGAATAATTCTTCTTTTCTCTCGGTGGGATAGGTGTGGTGGTAAATTCCCTGCAACCAAGTAGTTAGCGATGTCTGCATACCATGGTGAATGATTAGATACTGCAAATAGATATTCATGAGGAAAAAAATCATCTACTGGAGAATTATCATCAGGTGTTAACCGAGAAAGGAAATCATCAACTACATTTTCTTTTCCTGGTCTATCTACAATTGTAATATCAAATTCTTGTAATAATAGTAACCATCTGGTGACTCGAGAATTTGTGATAGGTTTATTCATTAAATATTTGATAGTTGAGTGATCAGTATGGACAAAAGTAGAATAGCCAGTGATGTAATGTCGAAATTTATTAATAGCATAGATAACTGCTAAAAATTCCTTTTCGGTAATTGTATAGTTAAGTTCAGCCAGACTCATATTCTTGCTAATAAAATAGATGGCATAAGGGATATGATTTTCTTCTTGTCCCAAGACATCTCCTATTGCAGTATCTGAAGCATCAGAGGATATATGAAAAGAAGTGTCCAATCAGGTCCTCTTAGAATAGGAACTGTAGATATTTGATGTTTGAGTGCATCAAATGCTTCCTAGCAAAGAGTAGTCCACTTGAATTCAACATTTTTCATAAGTAACATGAACAAAGGAGAATCCATTTTGGAAATTTTTTTGATAAATCTTCTATAGTATCCAACATGTCCTAAAAAACTTCTCACATCTGTTTGGGTTTTAGGAATAGGAAGGTCTTTAATGACTTGTATCTTGGATGGATCTACTTGAATTCCTTGAGATGAGATAAAATGTCCAAGTACCACTCCTTCACTCATCATCATATGACATTTTTCGGTGCTTAAGGAGAGGTGGGCTTGTATACATCAGTTAATTAATTTCTCAAGATTTTGTAGTGCTTCATCAAAAGAGACACCATAAGGGGTAAAATCATCCATAAAAATTTACATAGAGTCATTAAGCATATCAGAAAAGATTCCTATAACTTCTCTTTGAAAGGTTGCTACTGCATTACATAGTCCGAATGGGAGGACTCTATAAGAAAAAGTTCCCTAGGGGCTAGTAAAAGTGGTCTTATCTTGGTCTTGGGGTGCAATTTTGATCTGATTATACCCACTGAAACCATCTAAAAAGGAGAAGAATTTCTTCCCTGACAAACTATCAAACACCTGATCAATGAATGGTAATGGAAAGTGATATTTTTTGGTGGCTTTATTTAAGGCTCTATAGTCTACACATGCTCTCCATTTTCCATTTTTCTTAGGAACTATTACCAACGGGGAAACCCATTCGTTGTCCGATATAGGATATATAAACCCTGCATTAAACAATTTTTGAAGTTCCTCCTTAAGAATTTCTCTTAAATTAGGGTTCATTCGTTGTTGAGATTGGCATATCGGTCGACAATCTTCCTTGATATAGATATGATGAGTACATAATTCGGGAGAGATTCCTTTCATATATGTATAGTCCCATGCGAATGCTTCCTTATGTTCAAGAAGTAACTTCATTAATTGTTGTGTTTCAGCAACTGTCAGGTTGGGGTTTATGTTCAGTGTTTTACCAGGTTCAATTTCTACTGGTATACTTTTAGAAGAGATGGTGGTTGATGTTTGAGGTGGGTTTTTAGAGTTAATGTTTTCCTGGGTATCTGGATCCAAAAGTGCAGTTAGTTGGTTATGAGTTTCTGGAGCCATGGAGGAAGGTTCACAGTAAAAATATTAATTACTTCATCCTCAGTGGCATCTTTAAGGCTTAAGGTTTGTCCGATAGTCAAGATAGGCTGAGTAGTTTGATCATCAAAGTCCACCCATAAGGAATTGTCATTATTAATCAAGGGTCTAGCGTGAGGGTAGAGGGTAAGATGTTTAGTCTCATATCTATTGGAAATTGTCATTGAACCATATCTATAGCTGATAAAAGAATCTGCTGTGGCTAGCCATGGCCTGCCCAAAATTAGAGGGTGACCCCCCAACTTTGTTTTAGGTTGTAATACCACAAAGTTAGCTGGATAATTCCAGGATTCAACTGAGATGATTACGTCTTCAATGACTCCTTCCAGTTTGATTGTAGAACGGTCGACTAATTCTAGAATGGTTGGGGTATCTATGATTTCATTCTTCAGTTGTAACAGTTGTGAGGTTTCAAGAGTCATAATATTGATAGCAACGCCTAAGTCTACCAGAACTCAAGGAATTATTGTTTTTCCAATTTGCAATGAGACGGTAGGATGGTTGGGATCACCATATTTAATTGGAGGAACTTTACCCGACATTAGTGTGGACAAATCACCCATGACATGAACTGTGAGGGGATATTTAGTTTTCCTACCGGGTTTCTTAACACAAATGTCTCACATAATTCTGGCATAAATTGGTACATCTCTTAATGCTTGTAATAGTGGATTTTTGACATAAAGATTTTGTAATTCCCCTAGAAGATTGAAAGCAGTTGGCTCAGGGGTTTTAGTCAAAGCTAAACTCTCAGGGAATGGTGGTTTTGCTGTTTCAGCAATAGTGTTGGAGGACGATTGTACCTCTTCAGGTACATCGTGCTTTTTTATTTCTTCTTTATTGGAATCAGAAGAGGTAACATCATCAATGATAGGTTTTACTATTTTCCTAGATCGTAAATGAATATTATTGCATTGCTTAGGGAAAAGAGAAAGTATAGGATGGTTTTGAATATCAATGCACTGCACAACCTTATTATTGGGGTTAGGGTTAGGTTGTACATGTAGTTGGGGCCTCATCATTTGATTGTTCGGTGGAGTACCTGATGGTAAAGAGAGTGGTTGCTGAAATTGTGATTGAAATTGAGGTAATTGATTTGGGAACAAGGGTTGTTGACCTCTCCAATTTGGATTCCATTGGTTAAGGTAAGATTGTTGTTGTGGATGCCAAGGAGTCCACATTGTTGGGTTTACAAAGGGAGGGTTAGTTTGTTGCATGGATGGGTAATTCATTTGATTGAGGGGTGGGTATTGCATTTTATTAAAGGGAGGGTAATTTGCTTGATTAAAAGAATGATAGTTATTCCAATGATTAGAAGATGTAAATGGCATATTACGATTCATACCTTGTCCCTGCAGTTGCCATTGCCTTCTCTATATCAACAGATAGATAGCTTCAGCTTCTTCATCAGTTGGTTGTAATGATGCCTTGATTCCTGGTAAAGAAGGGCATTGTTGAGTTTCATGATCCTTATCATAAATGGTGAAGATTGACTTTTTGTCCAATGGGCATTCCCTTCATGGGTGATTATCTCTACATTTGGAACAAAAGATGGACATAGCTGCTTCTGCTTCGACTTGTTTCTTTTGAATCTACAAGGTATCAATTTGTGAAGAAAAAGAGCTTAACATTTCAGTTTTAAAACCCTAAAGTAAATTACCTATTTCGGCTCTTGTTTCTCCTCCACTGGCTGATTTTTGAACTCTTGAAAATGTGGTATCCCTGCTGTTTGATCTATTCCTTGCAGCTCCTCTTGAACATCTTTTACATAGGTTAACAATTTCATCATATGATTCCTTAGATATGTCCCCTTTACCCAGCATATTCAGCATATCTAGACATTCATCCCTTACTCCTTTTAGTAATATTGTTTTAAGAATATCTTTACTTACATCGGGGTGACTGGATCTTTGTAGATTATACTATAGCCTTTCCACAAAGTCCTCTAAATTTTCATCCTCTTTCTATATCATCTTGAATAGTTCCTCTCATTTTTCTCTTGTTCGGCAATAGTCTTGGTATTTGTGCAAGAATTTCTGTTTCATCTGATCCCATGTTGTGATTACATGACCTCCAAGACTCATGAACCATCTTAATGCATTTCCTTTTAATGTTGCTGGAAACAGCTTTAATTTTTTAGCATTAGAAATGTAATCATAACTTTTGCATAATATGTCAAACTAGAAAAGGAATTCATCAGGATCCTCTGAAGATAAACCATGAAAGTTGGGTAAAGCTGAGAGTGGAATATTCTTCATGGGAGCTACTCCTCTAGGAAGATCACCAATAGGAAATCCTATGGTAGAAAAAGAGTTTTCATCATTTACCTCTTCTTCAAGACCTGGCTGTTCTTCATGGTGTAGTTCTTCATTATATTCATCCATGGTTTCTTCTATTTGTTCCCCTGCTGCACTTTCTCGATCCTCAATGTTTTTTGCTGGTTTCTCAACTGTCTCAGGGCTCCAAATCTCTTTCCCCATTTCAAAGTTCACTTGAAAGGAAGGTTGAGGCTTTGGTTTTCGAGAGCTTGGTCGTTGAGGATTAGCAGATTCAGATTTTGATATAATCTGGTCGATGAAGGTCTTTCTTCCTCCTCTTCCTCTGCCCCTACCACCTATAGGGTCAGTTTCCTTGGGGGGTCCACGTCCTCTCATGCAATCTGTGCATCTGAAATAAAATCGTAAATGCTTTTGAAATCTATAATTGTCTTCCCTGGCAACGACACCAAAATATTGGTCACTATAATTGCTTATTAACTAAACAATCAAGTGTTACATAAATTGTCAAACCAGGGAAGTCTATTTATTTCAAAGGCAATCACACACTGTATATGCTCAATCTCAAAAACAATCTAGAGTTGTAGTATAAGTACACTAATCACACCTTCCTTTGAACAGACTGAAGTTCTACTTTGAATTACAGAAAAACAATCTATCTATTGCAGAGTTTGAGATTCAAAGGAAAATAATTATCAGAAGAATCCTGGATTACATTAAGAAACAACAACATAGGAAAAGAAATCCTTCAACATACTACAAGGGAGACTAACTATTCTGTAATAGAGAACATGACCCTATTCCCCAAGAAGGAATCTTCATCACCTGTCTCTGATTATCACACTTTCATAAATTCATTACCAATCAAAATGATTAACAAGTACTGAAGGCTAACTATTCTATAACAGAGAACATGACCCTATTCCCCAAGCAGGAATCTTCAGCACCTGTCTCTGATTGTCACACTTTCATAAATTCATCAAGCATAATTACCAATCAGAATAATCAACAATTACCTAGGAATGAATTGTATGAAAACAATGTAACAATCAGTGAAGCAGAGTTTTAGCAAAACAGAGTTTAGTAAAGTAGAGTTTCAACAAAACATAGCTTAAACAAGGTGTGAACAAAAATAATACTAACACACTACAGAACTGATGGGTGAATCTTGTGAAGAAGGTGGGCCCTCTCCTTCTCACAAGATTCCTCGGAAATGAAAGGAACTAAGAAGAAATGCTCAGAATAATCTTTTATTCATATGTCGGTTGTATCATGTTATAATATCCAAAGTGAACAGGCCCTTCTTTGTAATTATTCTTTAGCCAAAAATAAATCCTCCTATCTAATGCTGATTTTCCCTTATTTAAAGAGAATAATCCTCTTAATACAATTGATCATAAAATTACATGTGTACATACGAATCCTATTCTTAGTCAGATCTAATCTTCTATGTTGGAATAGGATATTCTGATCTCCCGTAGCAAAATGTTGTTACAATAGTTGGAATGGTGCTAGGTTGAGGTGTAGCTGTTGTGGCCGGTGTAACAACTTCTTTATTTATCTTCTTGTTACTGTTGTTGTATACTGTTTCAGCATCGCAAATCACAGACTGTTTCAGCAACGAGATTTGCGTTCTGTTTGATTGTTTCAACAACCTGGTCTCAAGAAGCAGTGATGGTTGGTGCTAGCTTAAGGTACGGCTGTTGCGGCCAGTGTAACAACTCCTTCTTGTTACTACTATGTGAATTGCTGTTCCAGCATCGCAAATCACAGATTGTTTCAGCTACAGGATTTAAATGCTGTTGACTGTTTCAGCAATGGGTCTTCAAGCAGCAACAATAATCTGCAGCTCAAACTGTTTCAACAACTATATGTTTCTAATTGATGGCTAAGTATGAGAGTAATGTAAAATTACATGTAAAACAAATTAAACATATAACAAAGAGAAGAAACGTTATATACCTTTGGAAAGATATGTTAAAGTGAGAATGTAGGCTTAAATGTGAGTGGGAAAAGGATGTAATGATAGTAAAAAGTATGAACAAAAAGGTACATTATAGGGTCCTAACATACATGTGGTACAAATTTCAGATGTTGGTTCACTACAATTTTGGAGATATTCCCCGTGGAAGTTAGGGTTCTTGAACACTCCTTAAATCAGTTTCAAGCATGTGACTAGTTATACAACCCCAACAACTCCACCAATAGATGCGGAAAAGAAGAGGCATAGTGCACAGAATGAAAAATCTATGAATTCCATCTTGTGCATTCTATTAAAATCTAATTTTGTCAAGGTGATGCATTGTAAATTGGAAAAATAAATTTGGTAAAAACTTCAAAATATCTATGAAGGTGATGATAAGGTTAAGATAGAAAATATGCAAACTCATAGACGATAATTTGAGAGTCTAAAAATGAAAGACAAAGAAAATGTTGCAGACCATCAGAGGAATTGGTTAAAAGGTTGAAGAATCGATGATTGCACAAAAGGTGTTAAGGTCACCCCCCTTAATATTTGATGCCAAAGTTTCCACCATTGAATAAATAAAGGATCTTGATTCATTAACAATGAATGAGTTGCATGGGATCCTCACGACATATGGAATGGGGAAAGAAAAAGAAAATCCATCAAAGAAAGAATCATCCTTCAAATCCTTAAAGAAGACAAAGAAAAAAGAGAACGAATCAAGAAATTGATGTGACAATAGGTTGGATGCAGAGGAATCACATTTTGTGAGAAAACTCAAGAAAGGATATGAAAAATACAAAGGTAAGATTCACTTTAAATTCTTTAACTGTGGAAAAATAGGTCATTTTGTGTAAGGTACCAGATGTAATATAATATTCAAAAACAAGAATATTCTATAGATATTAATGGAGCAACAAATTATTGAGAAGAGCAATATCAAAAATAATATCTTTATTCAAAGAAAACAATGTTCACTTGCCTCTTTGAAGGAGAACCTTCTAGCAGACTAGAGATCTATTACAGTAATTCTCAAGACAAATATTTCTCATGCCTCCTACTCTTATTTATACTAATTCTATCTTCTAAAGAACATTCTAGAGGAAGATCTTTCTAGAAGCGAAAGCTTCTATTAGGTCTTCTTACATTGACTTGTTCATATTTATTAAATAAGATTTATTAACTAATGTCAACCTTTATTACATGGAAAATATATTATTTTATCTACATGAGGAGTTACGAAGGTTAGGTCCCTAACATGCCCTCCCCCTTGAAAAATACCCTTGATATCAAGGCTTAAGATAAGGAAATTGTTGTAGAATTGTAGTTGGCACCCAAGTGGCATATTCTGGTGGAGTATACTTCCATTGAACTAAAAATTCCTTAATGGTGAGTTGACAAAGACGACACTTGCACTGGTCCAATACGACTTGTGGCTGTAGCCAAATGGAATGTTCTTCATTAAATTTTGGTAGACTGGTCTGGGTGTGACACTTGGTGCCAATCACCTTCTTCAGGCATGAGACATGAAATACATGATGTAGCTTGGAGTGGCTGGGAAAGGATAAATGATATGCCACTGGCCCCACACGTTTGAGAATAGTTTAAGGACCATAAAATTTGGGGGCCAATTTATGACACGGTTGGGATTTTAGTGAAGTCTTCCTGTACGGTTGTAGAGGAAGAAAAACCTAGTCCCCTTCATAAAATTAACGTTCAGAATGAACCTGGTCTTCCTATTACTTCATGCGGTTCTGAGACATGATAAAATTTTCTTTGAGGTTATGGAGAATGTTCATGCAGATTGTAAGATTGTGGTCAACCTCCTGAACTTTGAGACACCTGTCATGTATAAGAGAACCGATGGTGGTTTATGTCTGTAGACTACTTTAAATGGAACCATGTGAGTGGCAGTATCATAAGAGGTGTTGTACCACCATTCAACTAGGGGTAGCCACTGAAACCATTGATGTTGTCTACCGGACGCAAAACACCTCAAATATGTTTCTAAACACTTGTTGGCTGCTTCCGTTTGGCCACTAGTCTAGGGATGATAGGTTGTGTTAAGATGCAATTGGTTCCTTGTAGCTTGAATAATTCCTGCCAAAAATTGTTGGTAAAAGTTGAATCATGGTAAAAAAACAATAGAATGAGGCATTCCATGGAGTTTGAAGATATTATCCATAAACATTTGAGCCATTGTGGATGATGTGAACGAGTGTTGAAGATCACATAAATGAGAATATTCATAAAGATGATTGACTACCTCCATGATGACAAACTTATTGCCTGATTTGGGTAATCCAACAATGAAATCCATATAAATATCCATCCAAATAGTAGGTGGACGTGGAAGCGGTTGAATTGTGCCAGGAGGTTTGATAGTCTCGCCTTTATTAAAATTACATGTATAACTTTCGACCATAATGGTGTGGATGTCCTGTTTCACACCGTCCCAGAATAAAGAACGTTTGACCCATTCATAAGTTTTGATAAAACCTGAATGGCTGACAATGGGTGAAGCATGAAAATAAGAGAGAAACGTGGATTTAAGGGCCGATTGTTTTCTTAAATATAGGCGACCTTTATAAATAAACTCTTCATTGTGGAAAGAGTACCATGGAGCAGTTTGGGGATCCTGTTGCAGTTTTTGGATTAGGATGGAAATTTTAAGTTCTTGCAACCATTCCTAGTAGACAACCTAAAGCCAGTCGATGACAATGAATCAGAGGGAAAAGAGGGGCCTTTCATCTTCATATTTCTTGGAAAGAGCATCAAGCACCATATTTTCTCTACCCTTCTTGTAAATAATATCATAATCATATCCAAACAACTTGGTCACCCATTTTTGTTGCTCCAAGGAGGAAATTCTTTGTTCCATGAAGTACTTGAGGCTTTGATGATTCATTTTAATTTGGAAGCATCAACCCAATAGATAAAGGCGCCAAAGATCCAGTGCATGAAAAATAGCCAACGTTTCATTTTCATAGATCGATTGGCCCAAATGTTTCTTCGACAACTATTTTCTTGTGAAGGCCAAAGGTCATCCATTTTTCATAAGGAATTCTCTGATTCCTCTCCCTGATGCATCACATTCCAGAACAAAGGTCTTGGTGAAGTTAGGTAGGGCTAGTATAGGAGTAGTGCACATATCTTTTTTTAAGGCTTGAAAGGCTTGATTAGCGGCTGGAGTCCAACTGAAAGCATTCTTTTTAAGGAGAGATGTTAGAGGAGCCATGATTTTTCCATAATTCTAAAAAAACTTGCGATAATATCCTGTTAAACCCAAGAAACCATGCAAAATTTTAAGAGTTTTAGGGCAAGGCCAATTCTGCATAGCTTCAATTTTTTTAGGATCCACCCTTACACCTTCATTTCCAAAAACATGGCCCACGTATTCAACTTCAGAGCCACCAAAAAACACATTTATACTATTTGAGGAAAAGTCTGTGCTTGGAGAGTACATGGAGAACTTGATCCACATGGGTGAGATGGGCTTGCCACATTTTACTATAGATGAGAATATCATCAAATAAGACTAACAAAAAGTGACGGATGAAAGGAAGAAAGACATGATTCATGAGACTTTGAAAAGTGGAGGGGGAATTACAAAGACCAAAGGGCATGACCAAGAACTCATAGTGGCCCTCATGAGTGTGGAATTAAGTATTGGGAATGTCTTCCTCTTTCATACATATTTGGTGCTAGTCTAGATGGAGGTCAATTTTGGTAAAGTATTGAGCCCCATTGAGTTCATCCAAAAGGTCATCTATGATAGGAATTAAGAACTTTTCCTTGATGGTAAGTTTGTTGAGGGCATAAAAATCAAGACACATGTGTTGGAGAAATTTCTATTTTCGACACACTAGTTCAGTGTGAGTTAACTGACTAGTTCTATTTTAGACTTTCTAATTTTAGACCATCAATACTATGCATGCATTCCTAAGAAAATCTCACTTCTTCTTCGCTTTTCTTAATTATAGGATGTCATTTCCTATATGAGTGAATATCAATCATTGAACATATCATAATATACATTGATTCTCATTCTTCATATTGTATCTCTCTTCCTTTTCTTGATAATCTTTGTTTGTGTATGCTTTAGCTAGGTCTCCTGTGTAGGTTTCTATGAAACATTGAAATGATATTAGATTCAAGCTGCTTGGAGCAACCCAGACAAGCCATAGAAGATCGAAAGATGATTTAACTATTGAGTAACCCTAGTTTTCACGAGAGTTACAACCTATCCCTATCGAAAGGTAGGACAATTGGAATCGACGCATTTTATCCATTTACAGGGTGCGACGGTCAATCAACGTAGTCTATCCATTGCTAGGGTGCGACAGCCACACTCAAACTTATGAATTTTTTTTTCCAGGAATCGACACAGCTTCTACACATCCAAGGTGCGACATTGTCACACTGTATTCTTCACCAGGGTGTGATGTTTAGTTTTTTCGACATCGACGCACCCTATCCATTGCTAGGGTGCGACATAGTCGCACTGTATTTGATGGGTATTCTATATATACTAATTCCCTCAATTAAATTGTCAACCTGGGGTAAGTAAACTTAGAGTTGTGTCACATTATGAGCCAAGGAATAAATAAAAGCTAATGGAAAGATTGTCTAGCTAAGGAGATATTTTATCCTAGGGATCAACACTCTTTTTAATTTACAATTCTACTTTATAAAAATATGACTTTTTAAAATCTATTTAAACAACAAATTCTATGTAAAGAAACCTTCAATTAATGAGCTTCAAGTGATTCTAGAACTATGAACTATTTGATCTAAGTAGCCTTAAACAATCTAGGGCTATGAATTGTTTAATCTATCTCTAAATAAACAAATAACAAGTAATCTATTTCGAAGCTATTTAATCTATTCAACCTCTCTTTAAATAAGAAAATAACAAGTAATCTATTTCAAAATTATTTGATCTATCTATCTCTGAGCAAGTAAGTAAACAAGTAAGAAATTAATCTATCAAAACTATATTGATAAGTGAACTCTATTCTTAAAGTAAAAACTCACAACTATTTTTATCTTGCAAAGAATAAACATTAATCTACTTAACTAAAAGCAAGAGTGTTATGACAATATTCAAATTCTAATCTATCAAAACTTTTTCTATCTTACAGTAAAAAAGAAAGTATTCAAATGTGATGATTGTGTCTTCGGTGGTGAATGACATCAGGATGGCATCTAACTACTAATGACAATTCAAGTGGAATTAATTCAATGCTAACTTCTATAGAGAAATGTAAAGTATGGATAAAGCAGTCTATAGAAAGTTTTGCCATCATAAAAGTAACACTAGGTTTTCTTGGAATCCACGTGATCTTTAAACATTGTGCAGAAACTATGCAAGATCAATCATTCACTCTATCACACAACTGCTGGAATGTACCCTATTCAAAATCACTAACTCAAGCAAAGCTATAAACTCATAATTAACACTTAATTAAAAATCCTAATTCAAATTCATACATAAGATGACAACAAAAACACTCTGTGCAAACCTACAAACTCTTGGCTAATGCTAATGAGAAATAACAACTCAAATTCATAACTGATATTTCATTAAAAATCATAACTTAAAGTGAACTAAGCTATCATTAAAAATCATACTCAAAATCAACCAAGATGCTATTAGAAATCATAACTCAAAATCCATTTCTATCCTATCATGCTGAGGAAAATTTAACAAATGAAACATACCTATAGAGCGTATTTGCAATTACAAATAAACCTATCCAAATTATTACTCTACAGAGTAATTTACAACTGGGGAGAAAAATACATGACAGAGTAATTAAACAACTTCTACAACCCGCAAACAAAATATTAGGAGTTTAATCATTAACACACAACCATGGACGTCCCTCTATGATATACACACAATTCAGAAAGCAATCTACAAGTAAGAGAAGATGTACAAAGAGATGAATTAGACAAACGATCTGCAATTAAAAGATACACACAAGAAGTAATTTAAAAATAAGAAATTTACACAGTAAAGAAGCGATTTCGAAATCTAAGAAATATGAAAGACAACTGCATAAATGTAAATATGTATTGGTATAAACAATCACCCAGACCACTAGTGGGCCCCCCATAATGTCGTGGCAACTCTTCAACAGGAAATCACCGTCACTAAGATAACGCAACACTGACATTGATATAAAAACATAGTATACAACAAAAATAATGATAATGTCTATGTAAAATACTAAAATTCATCTGGTCTTCTTCATGTCATGGATAGCGGTATTTATAGATGTTTATAGATCTTGAGAGGTCGATCAATGGAAGGGTCGACTCTCTTTAAAAATAGTAAATTCATTAAATTTATTCTAACATAGGCATCTTTCTTAACAGTCTTTGTGTGCCACTCAGCGGTCGCTGCAACTACCCAATCCAAGATGCGTTGATCTCCATAGCTGGAGGGCACGAGGGAGCATAAAACCCATATCCCTGATTTGCCCATCAAAGGCTGTCAATGTACTAACCGCCAGCTCCTATGCACTCCAAGCACCGGATGGAGTGCCAGATCAAGTGTTGAACATAGTGCTTGATGAGGGACTATATGGAGGATCAGATCACGATTCCGATCTGTTGCAAGCAAACCAAAACATTAGATCTTCATAATCATTTAACTGAGATGAATTGATCGTAAAATCATTGCAAAAACGATAATTATACATACCTTGTGTGATTCCATGGACAATTGAAATATAAAGCTTGATAATACCTTTAAAATGGATAAATGAGATCATAACATATATAATGTCGCATGCAAAAAGGATTTGGCCATTGGAAAAAATAGTCAAAACACCAACCCAACATTACCCCCATGTGTATGGATTTTCAAGTCCCTCTGCAAACAAAAATGGATCACCTGAAATAACTATAATCGTGAAGGAGGGGGTGGATTGTCTTTAGAATCTTCTCCTTCTTGCCCTGGGGACTTTGTCTTAGGCATTTTATGATGTTTCAATTGCATCCAGGGACTATGATTGGTGGTGGTCATCTGGTCAACCAATCACTGAAGATAATTCACTTTTTCTTGCAAGACAACATTGTCATGATGCAGATGCCTATCCATAGTTTTTCGTTCTTCCAATTGTTGAAGCAACTATGCATTTTCTTGTTGCAATTTATCAATAACTAGGGTATGATCAGATGGCTCAAGAGAAGAAGGCTTGGATTCCTTTACAGATGTAGAAGGTATATCAACTTTAGAAGACAGTGTAGGCATCTAGGAGGAAGGAGTAACAATGTTTTTATGAGGGATAATTGGTGTAATAGGTTTAGATTTGACCTCTTTATCGGGCTTAAACTCCTCTGCAAAAACTTCTCTGAGTCTTTTATGGGGGCTCTCATGATCAGAAGACAATTGGATAAGATCCAAAATGCTTGGAGGTTTGATATTGGGTTTGCCACTCATACTTCAGGTGCTTCTTTGAAAAGACTCCCCCTTGAATCGATTAGCTCCTCTCCTCTTTGTAGGGACTGAAGGAAAATCTTGTTGAAATGCATCTTGTAGCTTCTTGGGTTAGGATCAACAAGTGTTGAAGGAAATGGGGAATTATCAACAGGCTTTTTGATTTTCTTACTTGATGAGGCTGCAGGGGAATCAATAATTTTCTTGGCCTTTTGATAAGATAGAGAGATAGTTTGAGTTGGAGGGCTTGGATTTTTTGGAGAATGACGCTTAGATGGAGTGGCAACCCTTGAATCAATTGATCTCTTGCTTGTCTTGACTGTGAGATTGGGGTTTGAGAATTGGTAGAGGAATTCGTCCCATGTCTTTCTCTATTTTGTCAATTCAATTATAACAAGAAATTTAATGAGGCCATGATGGAATAAACCATTGTGAGGGTTGGCCAAATTTTTACGAACTTGGGAAGACATTTTATCAAGGATTTTCAGGAAGTAGAAAGGAAAATTCAAGGGTTTATTGAATTGAAAATGGGCTAATAGACGAAAATGAAAAGATTTGAAAACATAGTACCTACCTTCACAAGTGATGAGCCTGGTAATTATGATAAGGTGGTTAATCAATTAATCCTTGATCCATTCTTTTGAGTACCCTTTGACTCCATAAACATTTTGAAATTTAGGCTTGAACACTCTGTTATAGCTTGGACGTGGAAATTGATGGTGTTTGAACCATCGATCCCCAACTCGTGGCAATTTCGTGGCTGAGGCAATAGATTCCTTAGAGACCAAGAAGACCAGAGACCCTACACGAGACAGTATCCCATCAAACCCAAGAGATAATTGTAGTGAGACACCATCATCATGGCCTTGCAGACTGGCCAAGAATGGTCCCCACCCCTTATGAAGGAAGATCTCTCTACACTATGCGAATTCTGGAATGTCCAGAAGCTCGACGTAGGAGGATGGTTCATAGCATTTTGGCATGGTTATAGTGTGGAGGATGAGAAGGAGAAAGGAATCAAGCAGAGGGTGAGTGCGACACAACAAAAAAAGGATGAAAAAAATGGTAATTGGGGCAGAGTACTCGGTTTTTAATGAAATTGAGGTGAAAACGGTTGAATTTGTGGGTGCATTCATCATCCATGATCGCCATGTGCGACTATGATTGTGAATAATTTGAATTTTGAATGGTGTGTACTTTGGAGGAAAATGAAATTATGTGAGAATTAGATTAATGTTCAAGTCTTCGACTTGGACATTTGATCATAAAAATGCATTAAAAAGTTTTAATTCAATTACTAACATGAATTTGAAAAATATACCATTCAACCCATCTTAACTTACCATTGCAACATGTGTATCAATTCGAATGGTCATTTATACATGCAATCATGGTTATTAACAGTATATACATATTGTTGGTGCAAGATTGATCAGACCAGGGTCCTTCTTGTTAATGTTTAAGCCATTATTATATATGTTTGCATTTCATTAGATAACAATAGCATAATCCAAGATCACTGAGAAATACACAATCACAAGAGACACGATATTTATCCTAGGAAGACCTATAGGGGAAGAAAACCCAACAAAACTTCCTTAATATAGATAGCCAATACAATGCCAAGAGATCTCTATGCTAAAATAGAAAGTCCTCTCCAAGATATGCGCCACTCTCTCTCTCCTTTGCCGGTAACAAATCATAACTTTTCTCTCAAATTGAGCAAGTGAGTTGTGATCAAATGAGGCGCTAGCCTCCTTTATTTATACAAGTTCTGGCACGTGTGAAGTGTCTCTTCACTGGCAGGGCTGACTTCTCAATCTGGGTGGGTAAACCCACCTTTATTATATTTCTGGGTCTCT
>SNQJ01S0010244.1:137751-167878 GCA_010110895.2 Picea sitchensis | reverse complement strand
TAGCATAATCCAAGATCACTAAAAAATACACCATCACAAGAGACACAACATTTATCCTGGGAAACCCTCTAGGGGAAGAAAACCCAACAAAACTTACTTAATATAGATAGCCAATACAATGCCAAGAGATCTCTATGCTAAAATAGAAAGTCCTCTCCAAGATATGTGCCACTCTCTCTCTCCTTTGTCGGTAACAGATCAGAAATTATCTCTCAAAATGAGCAAGTGAGTTGTGATCAAATGAGGCACTAGCCTCCTTTATTTATACAAGTTTTGGCATGTGTGAAGTGTCTCTTCAATGGCAGGGCTGACTTCTTATTCTTCCTATTACAATTGTCTTTTGACCAATCCGCAAAAGGGGATTTGGTCCTATTACAATATCCGACATGATCAATCCACAATGGGGATTGATACTATGAATAAAATATCAATAATAATAAGAATACTCTTTGTAGTTACATTATCTCAACACTTCTCAGGTTACCAACAAAAGGTACCGTGTAGTCTAGAGTGCTAGCATTTTCATCTCCTACAAAGAGAAGAAGTCTCACCTGAAGCGTGACTAAGACAAAAGGATAGGGAAGGGCAAAGAGAATACTTAGGAGGGTTCACAGAACCTTCAAGATTCATCCTGATCTTGCGCAAGACAAACTAAATATAGAGAAGATCAAAATTCATACGCTCAGGAACTGGAACTACTTAGGTTGCAGAAGGAATTCAAACACAAAAACATCATGTGGAACTTATGAAGCATAAAGAAGTATTGTAAAAAAGCATAAATAAGTACTGTAAATATAGAATGTAGAAGTATAAACACAAAATGATGCAACATATTTTGAAATTTTGGAACCTTCTTCATATATTAACTTCAGATATTTCTCAGTTACAATCTCATAGATACAAGGTAGTTCTCTGTTACAGACTCCTGGCTCTGGACGCATGTCACAGAACTCTATTTACGAAAATGGTGTACAGATTACATTTACAGAACTCAAACCCGACTTCTCAATAATAGATAACAACAGGAAGACACAAGCCCTTTTACAATCATGATCGAACCCTTTTACAATCATATTCATCCCTATATATAAGCTAAATCATGACTTTTGGCTTTGAGCTCACATACTTTCTTGTTATGTTGCAACTACTTTTGCCTTGCTGGTGTTGCGTTGTCCTTTTCGCAACTGATTTCTGTTACTTATCCTTGCTCTGTTGTCCATCTTCTTTTGTAGCTTGTGAAACTTGTACTAGACCAAAATTGGGACTGTAGTCCTTCTTGCACAACTTCTCTTCCAAAAATGAAGGGCCCAACATGCTCCAACTACAAACCTTGAATTTCCCTCAAGTCAAGTACTGAGCTCTTTCGCATCTTCCAGGAGAAACTGTTGCTTTCCCTTGTCCTCATTTTCCTCTTTCTTTTTCTCTTTTGCTTGTGATTTCTCTTCTTCTTCCTCTTCAAATGAAGGGATCAACTCTAGGACCAACTCCAAGGCCCGCTTCTTAACTTCTTGAAAGCTCCCAACTTTATCCTACCATTTCCTGGAAAGGAGTGAGGCCTCGACGATGAACTGTTGGGTGGAATCTGTAATACATCCCTTGGGCTTAGATGCGACCAAAGAGTTCCATTTAGAATATGTTGTTGCATCAAATTGATGAATTTGCATATAAACTTTTTGAATGACAGGCTGAAAGTCACACAACTCCTTCTTAGCTACATATTACACCTCAAATAGAGAATTCAACTCGTTATTCGCTTGTTGAATCTGATCAAACTTTTGTTGTTTCTCTAGTGGATTCATCGTAGCTGCAACTTCTTCATTCAACACTTGGATTCTAGTGTGCACATCCTCCAAGGTATGGTTGCGCCTAGTGATGATGCCCATCCAATCGCTGAATTCTCTAAAAATCTTTGTGCACTAAGTTGTGCGCTTGTGTAGTGTTGCTTGGGCATTGTTGCCTTCCAACACTATCTTCTCCATATACTCATGTAGCTTCCAAGGCTGCTACTCTACTTCCTGCTAAGTCTTTCACAACTGCACTTCTAGATGCTCAGTGCAAATGGCCAATTGTGACCATGCTCCTTGGAGGAGTTCAATCTGATGCTTCGACTCTCCTGCATCACTGGCTTCTAGCAGTTGGGGTGCGACCTTCCAAATTTTTGGCCAGGATTCAACAAGCCTTTCTTGAACTCTTTCCATTTTATGCTCGACCTGGATATTTGCGTGTTCTTCTTGTTTTTCGCATGCTTACACAAGGAGCGCTTCCTCCCTTGCAAACTTTGTAGACCTCTTGGCCTGTTGGAGCCTCTTCTCCAGTTGATCAGTTGATTCCCTGATCATTCCAACTAAGTGTGTTGCTGGCCACTGTGCAAGGTCAGCTGATGAAAGGGTTGCGTCCCTGGGTGCTCGGACCTACGGTGGAAGTCCATTGGCCATTGAATGTTCTGATGGAGTTTCTACCTCCTCAACACTGATGGAAGGAGTGGTAGAACCTTTGTTCTATCCAGACAGAGTTGCAACAACTCTGCGCACTGCTGAGGGTTCTAGAGAACCAAATCCATTGTTCCTACATGAATGTTATGCTCTATTCGGAGGTTGACTCTGGTTCCTTCTGAACCTCTAGTAGCTCCTTCTCTTTGCGTGGCTCCACTTCTGAAGTTGTGCTTCTCATGGCACCCTCAACCTTGGCCATTGAGGAAATGTGATGGGGACTTTGAGCTTGTAGCTCCTCTACCATTTGAGTGTCCTTCTACTGCACAAAAGGTACAATTTGCTGGTCCTAGGTTTCAGGGTTTAGGCGAGTCAGCTGTATTCATTGCTTAGATACTTTTGGATTTGGACCAAGAAGTTCTGGTCTTTGCTCAGGTAACTCTGGGTTTGTTTCTGGGAGTTTTGACTCAGGTAGTTCTGGGGGATCGAGCTGCATGGGCTCTAGATCAGTGGTTTGGGGTGGATTGGTGGTTTCTGGGGGTGGTGATTGGGGTTGTGGTGATTATGGAGGGTGTTCGGTGACGATGGTGGATGGATGGGTGTCAGGCTCAGGGTCGTCTTGAATATGTATGATTGGTGTTTCTCGGACCGCTGAGCGAGTGTGGGGGAAGACAAATGAAAGGGGTTGGGGGTTTAGAACTTTGGTCAACAAGACCCTTGTTCTGAAATTCTTAGCCACTGGTTCTGTAATGAATGAAACACTCAGGATCTCATTGACATCCTTACCTATCAATAGGGCTTGCTTTGGCAGCTGCAGGAATATCAACAATGTTATTTTCTTCAACGCCTCTGAGCTTGAGCTTGGTTCTACCCCTGCTTCTTCGCCTTTCTTCTTCAGCAACTCAACAGAAAAAACATAGTGCATCCTCAACTTGCATGGGTTGCATTTAACTCCCGACCATGAAATTACCTCTTTGTCGAAGGCCTCCTCATCTAAGTAGAATGACAACATCCTTGAATGGAAGTCCTCCCTGTTGGCATGCCATACAAACATATGGTGTCAGTTCATGTTGAAGGTAATGTTCCTCGTGTTTCATTTGAGGAGCTCTTGTGGGATGCACAACCTATGCGTTTCATCAATGAGCCCATTATACCACTTGGAGAACACCATTTTGTTGAAGGCTATGTTCTCCGAGTCTTCCCTTGAATGTCAGGGCTCAAACATATTTGTGAGGTGACCCTTGTTTGCTAGCTCCAACGATCTTACAATGGGTGGCATCCACTTTAGCATTGTGAATGAAAGAAACAAGTATCCATATGTAAAGGTGCCTCCCTTCTCTTGGGATTCCTCACAAGCCACAAGTAGTTCCTCAAGTAGGTAACTACACCAATTGAATACAACACCATTGGCGCAAAAAACTAGCACTAATAATGCATCCAACGTGCATTCTCCCTTGTAATAGGACCTCATGACAGCACTAATAATGCATCCAACGTGAATTCTCCCTTGTACAGGGACCCGCGACTTTGCTGGTTATGATGTAGCATCCAGTCCTGACCATCTCTGGTAGGATGGGGTCGATTTTGGCTATGCTCTCCCTCCCCTGCATGTGGAACCTTTCATAGAGGATGGGATCCCCTTTCTTTTTGGCATGCTTGTTGGGACCCTGGAATCCTTTGGATACATCCTCGCCCTTGAGGGACAGTCCCGTAAGCTGGTGGATGTCTTCGACATGGATTGGATACTGCCTATCCAACCAAAGACTTTGGTCATCCACCCTGCTGATCGGGAACTTGGTGCACCGTGCAACTTCACCAGTGGTACTGAACACTGGTAAGTTTCCAAGGTTCATGATAGTTGAGTTAAATAGGTTGATAAATTCGGGCTTTGGCACAAACTGCATGCCTCCCAACTCATCTAGAGAGATAGTCCAGAAGATGTCTATGTTCATCTGGGGGAACAAGACTGTATCTGTTAAGTCAAGATCAAGGAGCTTAACCTGCTCCACCTTCCCCTTGTGGTCACCCACGACCTCAACTCGAGGGTCGCAGGGCTCATCTGGTACTGCATCTTTGGACATGGCACTTTGACTTCCTATAGCTCTTGACATTTTGAGTTATGTATTATGAGAAAATTATGCGGAAAAACAAGGATTTGGTGGTCACGACTACTGGTCTCAGGATTACACATGTTTTCTCGCTCTACAAAATTCGAAAATCGCTAAGTGCTTTCTGAAAACAATGCATTCTACAAAGAATTATCAGAGCCTTATACTCGGGCTTAGCTGGCAAGTTCAGTAATAACTGTTGTTCATCATGACCTTATGGACGCAACTTGGATATGATTTTTTCGATGGGACGACTTAACGGGTTAAATCCTATTGGGTGATTCTGGCATTTATTGTGCAAATTGGATAGGGATGTGGCCGATTTTAGACCTTACCATTTGCCGAATGAGAATCCCGGCGTGAACACCGATGGCATATTTGTGTATCGTGGATTTATGGCTTAACTGAATTCATACGGGGTACCATAATAGAAATAAAGGCTGTGACTATACTGGGTTTGTGTGGTACATGGACTTAGGTTGTGTTTAGATTTGTTCTCCCTCTGACCACTAAGGGGTCCCCTTCATATTAATGAATATCATTAATGGGTTCTTTATGCTTCTGATCCTATGCCACTGAGTAAGTAGTTCTTCATCAAACAACACTTAGACAGAAAAATAAATGAACTACATGTTGCAGTGCAACACTGCACACATCGACTTTATTAATTGAATTTACAGAAATTGCAGAAAACTCAAATCTAAATACTATACATGCTTCTTTAGACTAGAGAAAAATCCCTTTAGCTCAGTTATGAGACATATAGGGTTTCAGGCGAGTGCCATTCACCCATCCTGGCCGTAACATACCATCCAATTGCACAAGTATGATTACTCCAGAAGGACGGATCTCCACAACTATAAATGGTCCCAACCAATGCATGCGCAACTTGCCAGGATGCTTCTGGTACCGACTGTCATAGAGTAGGACCTTGTCTCCTTGCATAAATAATTTAGTATTAATGTGTTTTTCATGCCAAGCTTTCTACCTTTCTTTCTCAATTGACTGATGGAAGTCTTCTAAAAACCCAGTCTCTTCAAGTTCTTGTAACTCCATGAGTCTCTACGTAATTGATTTTTCCTCCAAAATGTGTGTGATTTGTGCAATGTACAAACTTGGAGTAATGAATTCTGTGGGAACCACAACCTCTTTCCCATAAACTAGATGAAATGGAGTGTACTTGTGGAGTTTCTTTGTGGTTGTCCTATAATCCCATAGTACTGCTGGTACTCTAGCATCCCAATCTTCCCTGTTTGCGCAACAAACCTTCGTTAATCCTCTCTATAGAATCTTGTTGAATGCCTCTACTATTCCACTGGCTTGCGGGTGGTAGGGGATTCTTTTGTGATGTTGGATCAAAAAATATGTTGTAAGCTTTTCTATGGTACTAGTGATAAAATGATCTCCCTGATCACTGTTCAGGCTCCTAGGACATCCAAATCGAGTGATAATATTTTCAAAAATGAACCTAGCAGCAGTCTCGGTCAAACAATCCTAAATAGTTGTTTCTTCAACTCAATGTGTAAGGTAGTTAATTGCGGTAATAATGTACCTAGCCTTAGAAAGCTTAGCTGTGGGGTTGATCGGCCTAATGAAGTCAACCGCCCACTTCTCAAATTCCTACAAAGCTCAAACTAGTTGAAGTGGTAATTCATCTCATCATGACGGCTTACCCACTCTTTGAAACACATCACATGATCTATCATATACCTTTGCATCCTTGAAGAGCCTGGCCCACCATAGTCCAACTTGGAGGACTTTCTACACAGTGGCCTTTCCTCTTACATGACCTCCTGCAACTCCACTGTGGCACTCCCACAGTATATCCCACCTTTCATGATCCAAGTTGCACATCTTCTTGAGAATCTTTCATATGAGCCTTGTTGCCAACTATCAAATGCCAGTTCTAAATCTTCATCCATTGACTGTGTACTCCTCCAACTTACCGATCCATCAATAGTAGTATTTATTTAATCTTCTCTTGTTCTTGATGTTACAGTGTACAACTAATCCAAGTCTTCTCCCTCCATATTGTTATCCGTTGGATCTGTATATCTGGGGCCTACATACGGATCCAAGGGATGAACTACCTTGATTCCATCTGCCTAAAATGTCATAGTGTCTTTCTTTAGGTTGATAACTGCATAGTTTTAATAGGCCCAATCAATACCAAGTAGGGAAGGATAAGGGTCCTTATCCCCCATGATTTCAATTACCTCAAAATCATCTACAGTTTTCACTCCCGCAACATCTATTTCCACATTCTCCAGTCTTCTTATTGGGAAAATGCAATATTGGTTGGCCATTCTTAGCTGGATTGAGGAATATGTCAACTAGGGTTTTCCTAGGGATTCCCAAGTCTTTTTAGGTAGAATGTTCACATCAGATCCTAGATCTAACATAACATCCTTAATCTCAAACTCATCTAGCTAGGCTACTAGTCTGAATTCTTTTCTAGTTCGTACTTTCCTTCTCTGCACTCTCTGGGCATTCTTCTCTGGAAGATTAGTCATTGTTATTGCTTCTGTGGGTTCCTCATTTCCTAACACTGGGTATAGCGCATTGCACAACTTTTCTGTTAACTGGTCATTCCCAAGAATATCAAAAAATAACTGAAACCAAAGGTTAACTACATTTTGTGGTTGCTCAGGTTTATGGGTGCAGGTGGTGAAGCAGGGAATTGCACAATCTTAGGGTAAACAATAGGTTGTGGGGGTTTCTCTTTCATCTGGGGGCTAGGGATATTCTGAAATACTTCTATGGAATATTTAAAGAACAACTTTTGTTTCATAGGATCATACCTGTCTTCTTTAGGTGCTGCCTTTTGGATCTGAGGTAGATTATCAACATCAACTCATGTCTTTTCTCCTCCTCAAGTGACAATATTGAGGTTGGGTAATTTTCCTTTACTAACTCTTTTTATTTCTGAATTGATTAGGTTAGTTCCTCATTTACGTACCCAATCTCCCCATTTTGCAATTAGTTCTGGGCAATCTTCAATTGCATGCCCATTGGTTCTACGTTGAGAGCACCATGGCCACCTCGGATGAGGATAGTCTCTAGCCATATGGCCTTTCTCATCATAGTTATAAAATTTTCTTGGTCCTCTTCCCTCGATTCTTCCTCCTCTAAAATCTCCTGCTGCCCCACCTCCTCAACCTCTTCTCGACCCTTAGGGGTTTCATTCACTTTGAATGTTGTTTGATCCAACCTGTTCGCAAGTGCATCTAATGCTCTACATTGATTAGTAGTATGTGTGGTAGATGCCCAAAACTCAGTGTACCATATTTGGTACTATTGAATACTTCTTAATAATGGGGCATTGTCTTGGCCCATGCCCATGGATTCAACAAATATCGCAATACTCAACTGCTGGTGCTGCTTGGCTACCTGGAAAAGCATGATATGGGGTGGGGTTATGGAATGGTAAATTCGTAGAATCTTGAGACAACCTTCCCCCAAAAACTAGTCTAAGACACAGGAAAAGAAGGGTCACAGGAAGACAAAGAAGGACATCGGAAAATGGTGTGATTTACACAAAATCCCCTAGCACAACACCGATGAATTTCGCTCAAAAATCATTGGTGGCTGAGATCAAAGACAAGGAGCCAAACCCTGATTCAAAATCTGATTATGAAAATACTGGTAAATGACAGATCATTGACGCAGACCCCACTGCTATTGTCATGACCACAACAATTCAACCAGAAGAACGAATAGATCCCGAAGAGGGGGAGCACCTTTTTCATTCACAAATGTGGGTGAAGGGGACCTCGCTGAATTTTATTGTTGATAGCAAAGCCAGAAGAACCTCATCTCAACAGAGGTCGTCAAACAGTTGGGATTGTCGACAACACCACACCTGCATCCATACAACATCTGGTGGCTTCACCAAGGACAAGATCTCTGTGTCAGCCATCAATGTCAATTTCCATATGCCATCCAACCCTTCAAGGATAAGGTATTATGTGATGTTTCCCCACTAGATGTATGTGATGTTCTCTTGGGCCAGCCATATATGTGGAAGTGCCATGTTGTTTATGAGTTTCGACCCTGTAGTGTCATTATTACTTTGGGGGGTCATCTCTACAGAATACCAGAGGTAGTTTCGACTACTGTTCCACCTAAAAAGTACCGCAAGGTAGTATCTCATACTTCAAAATTTAGCTTCTTCACAATCTATTCATAAGAAGAACATAAGGACACTGCAACCACTACAACCTCGCCCCAAGCACCTTCTATCCAACAGAAGCAGGTTGACAAGGCTGTAGAAAAGAAAAAAGATTCCTTTTGCACACCATCCTCTCATGTATCTCGACTTGTTGAAAAGCCTCAGCCTCAACAGGTTCATGACAGAGTTCCACAAACTGAGCAGCGCGACATCTCCAGCAAGACAAGCAGCTCACCAAGATGCAGATTCAAAAAATGCTTTTCCCTCTCCCCCGAGAACTCAACGCAATGGAGACCATTGCTTCCTAAGGAGGGAGTATTGATCCAGGTGGATATCAGTGGCCACCCACCTTGTTCGACTAGCTCAAAACAATTTTCTGGCAATTTTGGCAATTTACTATTTTTAGCAGGTTTTAACTTCCGGGGCCATTTTGAGGGCCTAAATGAAGGTTTTTTGGGATCAAACTCCTCAATGATTTTCGAAGGCATGATTGAGCCCCCAAAATGAATATCATCGATGATACCTTTCCAACAGGCTATCACATTCCTAAAACGGAGATCGTATGAAAAAGTTACAATCTCGGGAAGTTGATGTACTAACTTACCCAAACGGGGCCCACCTGACTTTTGGCACTTCATCTCCTAGGGTTAGGTTTTTTGCATTCTTGTTTATTTTAAAAATGCCTTCAGAGCCTCATTGTAACCATCTTCTTGTGAATGAGTGTAGCCGTCACATCTCTTCTCAAAGATAAGTCACCACCATTCTAGCGAGTCTTTCACTCTGTATTTTTACAGTCTCTGTACATTTCTTTGATTAATAGAAATCGTGTATTACTGTATATTTGTTTTTATGCTTGCATCTATGATACATTTATGTTATATTATTGAATATCTGTGATATCTCTATGCATTTCTTTATTATATCTTCATTCTCATTTCGTGCCAAAAATAATCTAGATTAGTGGACATTCGTTCACCAAATGTCCTTTGGTATAACATCTGATACACTAGACCGACGGTCCTCCTGGTCTAGGTATCATTAATTCTTGAATATTTTCTATAAGTGCTGATATTGTCCCTTGTATTTGCACCAAATTTTCATCTGTTGGGGGTATGGTCACTCTCAGGCTCCCAGGATATCTTGTCATGGCTTCAATCTTCATTGATTGTTCCAAGGCGTCTGTCAACGTGGCTATCTACTGTTGCGTTAACAGAATCCATGTCAGAGGTAGCGATCCCTGAATATACCATTCTCTTTGATGTTCCTCATGGATTGGATGCACTAACTTCCCTATAGCATATTTAAACTTATGGTTGTATTCCCAGGATGATTCACCTTCCCTTTGTTGAATCTCTACGCAACTCAAACAGAGCTTGTTGTTCTGACTGAGGTAGCTTAAACTCCACTATGAAATGTGTCCTTACCTGGTCAAGTGTGAAAACTTGACCTTGTATTCCCTGAACTCCTGGCTTAATAACCTTCATGTAAAATTTGAGAGCGCGACCTCTCAAGGTACTCTGAAACTCAACCAACTTATTCGCATTAGGAGTCCCTCTGGACCTCCAGATTGCTTCACACAAGAACCAATGCTGCTCAACATCTTCATCTCCCTTACCCTAGAATTCTAGGTATCGAGCAATCAAACCTCCCGTGTGACCAACTATTGCTGATCTTGATGCTCCTATAAAAATGAAACCTAACGGTCCAGCTTGCGACCTACTAGGGGATCCCAATATCTTCCTTATACTCACACTTCCTGGCTGTGTTTGGATAACTAATTATACTGGAACACAATTATCATAAGAGTGTAGTATTGAATTTACCACTTGTATGGATGACACTTGGGGTATGGGCGATTCAAGACTGGCACTACTGGCTTCGGGGCGATTTTCTTTGATCTGGGGGGTCTTGTTTTCTTCCACTGGAGTGATCTCTTTAGCCAGATTCCTGATATTTCCTAGCATTGGGGCTGAATCTTCTATTTCTTATTCAAGATCCATGTCAGCTTCCTTCTCCCTTGCTTCTACACCTTCTCCTTCTTGTCCACCCTCCTGGGGACTTCTTTCCCTCTATGCTTCTGTCTCACTTAATATTTGACTAGCCAGTATTTCCTGTCTTCTCATCTTCTGCAACTCTTCCATCTGTATTTCCTCCACTTCTTTTGGTCTGACTTCTTTCCGCAACTTCTTGGACTGTTTTGATTCTTTCTTTATCTTACCACACCACAACTTCTCAACTATGGCATCTCTTTTCAAGGCTCGCTCGTCTCTTGAGTCCATTTCTTATTGTTTCCTTTGTTTGTCAAATAAATCTTTCCCCTCTCTCAGGCATGACTCCACCCCAAACTCGCCCTACCCCAAGTGAGGTTATTTACTCTGCCATCTCAGTCAAGGACATAGTCAACATCACCTCTTCCATCAAGAAAAAATTAATCCATAGGGGGATTTCTCTCAATAGTCTTTCCCTTGCGTCTTTCTTGAAATCCACCTCTGCTCGTAAAAAGGATTGGTGATTCTCAGCTGCAAACTCAATAATGTATCCTTCTAACGTGGTATTGACCCATAAATCAATCGCTTGTGTGACTGGATGATCCAGTCGATGAAGTGTTGCAATCTTTTATGTATCCCAAGTACAGGTCCCGTTGACTCATTCTTGGAACTCTAGAGCTTCTTGGAGCCTATCTATCTAGTGGAAAAGTTCTTCTGGGAACTTAACCTAGAATATCTCATACTGGTCGCTCGATCTTTCTAAGTAAAAGACTACCTCCTGAGTATCTTTCACAAATTTTCTTCTCATCTCCGCTTCTTTCCATATGAAAGCGTCACAATTTCTCTCCCACCATTGGTCAATATTAGATACGTGAATCTGTGGAAGCATCTGTAATATCCCCAAGGATGAGCCCTGTTGTAATCATGTTTATGAATTGTAAATCATGTTTGTAGGCTGGTAAGCCAAGTATTGATAAGCTGGTAGGCTTATGTGTTTATTAGGCCAGAGAGCCTAAGTGTTAAAGGATAGGAGCCTTTTTTGGTATATGTAATATGTAGAACATTAATAAAGATTAAACATTACTGCATGCAGACCGACCACGAAGAAAGAGTGATGGGTGACTAATCTTCCACAAGGTGGGTAAGGGAAAATGGTCTGAAAGGTTGGAAAGAGGGGCTAAGATTAGGGGCTTAAGTCCTTGTGAATAATATTTTATTATTATTCTAAAAGCTATGTGACAAAACATGTTTTTATCCTAAGTTCTGGGAGAGGCAATACATGCAGCTCCAACGTGTGCAAAAGAGAATGCATGCATCTCTAGGAAGACAAGTGTCGACCTGGGTGCATGTGGTTAAAGGTTGAAGCGTCAGCTAAGTCGGAGGTTCATCCTCCATTCTGTGGTGGGTTGCCTGAAACCATGAATTTTGTCTAGTCTCTGCTTTCATCCTCCACTCTGCCATCCATTGTTTGAATTGTGTGGTGGGTGCGTCTAATCTTTGTATGCCTCATGCGGCTTTGAAAACTAAATCCTGTGATGTTTTCTTGAGAAGCCGATACACCCTCTGTCTGAACCGTTGATTCTGTGTTCGATCTTTGTGTGGATTCTTTGTCACGCACCCTGAAAACCAGTGGAAAATCCATGGATTGAGCCATGTCACCTATGCATCCTGTGAGCCCAGCCTATCCGCTCTTACAGAATCAAGTCCGTACCTATACTGCCTTTGGGTTGTTGCCTTCTATGTTTCCTCAGTGGAATTAACTAGTTGATGTTGTTGTTATCCTAAACTTGCGGGAATTGAGTTGAAAATTGGTTGAAGAACCGAGTTTTCAAGCCCGTGGTAGAAGAGGCAGGTTGTCAGGCCTATGAACATCTCTCTCTAGATGAGAGAGTTTGCTAGGAAGTGGTTTTCTCCCAAAGAGAGTCTAGCACCAGTTACGAAGCTCTAAGAATTCCTGATGCGGCTTGTTGCCGAGACCCAGAGAGGGAGGTGAAGCACCGATGGATTGTGCTTGTGAAGGTGTATACTCCTAGGTGGAACATGCATGTGGGGAATGAAAGTCCGTGAGTAGTGGGCGTAAGAAGGCTATTGGAGAGAATCCTTCCGGTTGCTCTGTGCAGTTTTCCTGTAACATTAGCCTAGTCTAGGATTCCCTTGCTCTAGGTGGAGCTTGGTCCCATCTCAGGGGTGACCCACTGCTGAGTTTGATGAGTAGCATGGTCTAAGTCTGGGAGGTTCATGGAAGGTCTACACGTAGTTGGTGGAGTTACAACAGTTTCAAAGATAAGTATTAATTTTGTATTTTAATTTCAATTAAAATGTATGTTTGTGATGCTTGTAATATGATCATGTATTCTGTTGCAAAATGATACTACTCTTAATTCCATTAATTCTGTATGTTAGCAGTAATAATATGATTACTCTGTATTGTTGGTTAAATTTCATTAAATATGTTAATTAGATTTAATATACATGGTATATATAAATTTATGAGAATGTTTCCACATAATAGTGTTGCTTGGTCGTGGGGTTGATGGCCGGGTATGTTACAATATGGTATCAGAGCCATGTTTTCAATGTTGAGCCTGGATGCGTCGGATAAGTGGTCTTTGGACCCAAGGTTTCAACTAGAAATGGTGTTCATAGGAACCAATTTCGAACCTTAGATTGTTTCTGAGTGCCAAATGGTTACTTAGCTGTGTTACGAAGCTCAGGAGGAGTAGCGGTAGAATAAAACTGCAACTGACATGGTATTTGACCACAGAGAGAGAGAGAGCACTCAACACTTGGGGTGTTGGAGCCATAGGATCTATTCAGAAGGAGAGGAGAAAACTTTACGACCATTAGATCCGGATAAGGTGCAGGAAGGATATCCTGGAAGCCTTTCGGAGTTTGACAATTAGGAGAAGCAAGGTGCACTGAGGTGAAAAACTTCCGAAATCTGAAGCTCCAAGTTCATAGAAGAGATCTACACTGTAGATTTGAGGGTAGAGCTCGATCGTTAGATTTTGAGGAGTCATGCTTGAGTTATTTGCGAGAACCATTTAGATTTCACAAAGTCGGAAGATGGGAAGTGAGGAGAGGTGAACACCTCCGAAACCCTGAAACCCCGAGGATATCTACACCGTAGATATGGGAAAAGATCTTGACCATTGGATCAAGCAGAAGAGCAGATTGTAATTTCATGAGTTTGACTGTTGGGAGAAATGGGATGTGATGACACACAAACTCCCGAAGCCCGAAATCGCTAAATCCCAAAGAGCCGAAGTAGTGAGTTGGGCTGACGTCACTTGGATGGATGTGGACACGTGGGATGTGTTCCATGTACTAGTGGGCCTCGAAGGAAAAGTAGACGCAGTGGGGATAGATGGCATCACCTGAGATAACATGGACCTTCTTAAGCACACCACGTGTCACCACCGTGGTTGGTGACAACTGTGCTGTGGGCCCAAAATCTAGAAAGGTTGGAAGTTCGGAAGTCGAGAGTTAGAGAGGGAAGCAAGTGTGGGAGCCTCCAAGACCGAGATCCTGAAACCCTGAAACCTGAAACTCTGAAGTCCCGATTAGAGAACCTTGAGATCTAGTGCCTGGTCATGAACCATGGTCACATGGGTTGGGGACTGAGAGAAAGGGGCTATTGCCTGAAAACTTAGCAGAGCAGAGTTCTGAAAGTAGAAATCTACGGGGATTCTTGATTGAACGCGAATCACAGAGAATAAAACTTGAACGTTTTCTTGAGTTATATTTGTTTATGAATGTTGTGGAATTTGTTAAGGAATAATGGCCTGAAAAATTTCGGTTGTCTGCACATTGTGTTTGTAGAAGTTTTAACGAGTGCCAGAACCATTTAGAGTTGCCACTAAGTGCAAAGAAATGGAGGAGACACATAATGCTTCCAGTTCAGAGAATGAAGCTAAAGGGATGGATGTTCATTTGGGAGTTGGAGGATCAAACTCCAATGGCCATGGATAAGAGATAGATAAGGAAGGAAACATGAGGAAGATCATAGAAATATTGGAAAAAGATGCCCAAACTCGCCGAGCAGATAGTAGAAAGCTCAGGAAAGCTTAGGAAAAACAAGGTGAATTCAACGTAAAGTTGTTAAAGAGATTGGAAAGAATAGAAAATAAGTTGGATAAGGAGAGTGACTAGAGCAGAACATGGAGTCTTTAGACCTCTGAGGGAAGAAGGTCAAGGAGTGTTGGTAGACACCATCATCACTACCAAGGTCACTCCAAGAGAAGTACACATAGTAGTTCAAGCCCATCTCCTACTAGAAAGCACAGGAGATATGGAGTGGATGAAATGAAGGGAAAAATGAACAAGATTAAGCCTCCAAAATTTGATGGAGAACATAAGAAGGAGGAAGATGTCAAAACATGGTTTCTTGGCATGAGGAAATATTTCCAACTATAGAATTATTCCTCTCATACAAAAGGAATAATTGCAATGTATCAACTGAAGGGGAAGGCATCCATGTGGTGGGATCAACTTGTGTAGGTGCAATACATTAGAGAGAAATATATCACTTGGAAGGAATTCAAGAGATATTTTGAGAATAAATACTTTATTAAAAGATATTATGATAGGAATATGAAAGATATCTTTGAACTTAAGCTGGGTAGCATGACCATTGATGAATATGAACAAAGATTTTTGGAATTGCTGAAGTATGTTCCATTCATCAAGGATGAAACTGTCAAGATTCAAAGGTATCTGAGTGGACTGTCGCCTTCTATTGGTGAAAAGATTTAGTATGATGATACTAAGACTATGGAAGAAATGATACAGAGAGAGAAATGCTTATATGAGAAGCAAAGAGAGAAGCCTACTTTCCAGAAGGCTTGGGAAGACAAGAATAAATTCTAGATGGATTAGGGGAAGAAGGGAACTAAACCTCCCTTTTTCAGAGACAATCCTCAAGGACAGCCATCGTTTAGAGAAATGAGAATGGCTGATGTAGGGGAACAAAGGCCAAGGCAGATGCCCATTCAGTGTTGGGGCTGTAAAGAGAAGCACAAGTACAGAGATTGTCCCCATAAAAATAGCAAAGTGAGAGTTGTCCATAATGTTCAGTAGGTTGAAACAATGGAGGACATGGGTAGTAGAATTCCAAGGATATATGTAGCCCTGGACAACAATCAAGATGAATATCAGTCGCACATGATTGAAGTGGAAGGTATGATTAAAAACCATGCCTTTACTATTTTAATTGATTCAGGGGCTAGCCATAGTTATATAGATCCTAGATTGGTGGAAAGTTTTCATTTGTCGAGAAGAAAACATGAAAAGTATTGGTTAGTGTAGCTGGCTACAAGAACCAAGAGGAAGGTCACTAAGTTAGTTAAGTCTTGTCCTGTGGACATGAATGGACTGAGCACAAAGGATGAATTGAATGTTCTGCCTTTAGGTTCTTATGACTGTCTAATTGGGATGGATTGGTTGGACCAACGCCATGCCATCTTGGACTATTGTAACAAGGCATTCACTTGCCAAGATGAGGAAGGGAATCAGAGAACAATCCAAGGAATTCCCAGAGTTGTTGCTATAAGAGAAATCTCAACAATGCAGCTGAAGAAGTGCTACAGAAAAGGCTATCAATTATTTGCAGCCCATGTGGAGGAAGCATATAGGGATGAAGTCTCAAAGATTGGAGATCATGCGGTACTAAAGGAGTTTTAAGATGTATTTCAGGAAGTACCCGGACTACCTCCAAAGAGAGATATTGATTTCTCTATAAACTTGATACCTGGAGTAGTTCCAGTGTCAAAATTTCCTTACATAATGAGTATGCCAGAGATGAAAGAGTTGCAATTGCATCTTGAAGAGCTTTTGAAGAAGGGTTATATATGCCCAAATGTGTCACCTTGGGGTTCCCCATTCCTGTTCATGAAGAAGAAGGACGGGACATTGATATTGTGTATCGAGTTCAAACAGTTGAACAAAGTAACTGTAAAGAACAAATATCCTCTGTCGAGGATTGATGACCTCTTTGATCAATTGAAGGATGTGAAGATATTTTCGAAGATAGATTTCAGATCGAGATATCACCAGGTAAGGATAAAGGATGAAGACATCAGCAAGACCACCTTTAGAAAAATGTATGGTCATTATGAGTTCACAGTGGTGCCATTTGGACTGTCAAACACATTCGCTGTTTTTATGTGTTTAATGAATGGTGTATTCAGGGACTATCTAGACAAGTTAGTCATAGTATTCCTGGATGACATTTTGGTGTATTCCAAGTCAGAGGAAGAGCATGAGAAACATCTTAGGATGGTGTTACAGGTGCTACGATAGCACCAATTGTATTCCAAGTTGAGCAAGTGCTCATTTTATCAGGACCATATCCATTACTTGGGGAATATTATTTCGAAGGATGGGATAGATGTAGATCCTGAGAATATTGAGGCCATCAGAGAATGGTCAGTGCCAAAGAATGTGATAGAAGTTAGATTCGTTATGGGTCTAGCTGGTTATTATAGATGGTTTATCGCAGAGTTCTCGAGAATAGATCACCCTATCACTTCCTTGCAAAGGAAGGAGAAGAAGTTTCAGTGGATAGAGGATTGTGAGAAAATCTTTTAGCGATTGAAGCAACTGCTAACCAATTCTCCAATCCCGAGGATTGCAAATCCGAACAAAGACTTTGTAGTGTGTACAGATGCATGCAAAGAAGGAATGGGAGGAGTCCTCAGTCAGAATGGATTCGTAATTTGTTATGAATCCAAAAATTTGAAAGAGGAGGAAAGGAATTATTCAACTCATGATTTGGAGTTGACAACCATAGTACACGCTTTAAAGAAGTGGAGGAATTATTTCATGGGAAGGAGGTTCGAATTGAGAAAAATCCACAATGGACTGAAATATTTGTTTGATCAACCAACCTTGAAATCTAGACAGAGTAGGTGGTTGGAGTTTCTCTGTGAATACGATTTTGATATCAATCATATCAAAGGGAAGGAAAATAAAGTGTCTAATGCACTCAGCAGGAGAGTGCATGAATTACATGCTACAACCATTAGCATGTACCAAACTAATATTAAAAGAATAATTTTAGAGGCTACAAATACATATTTGCAGTACAGGGATTTGGTAGCAAAGCTACAACAAGGTAAGATGCCACAGAAAGTGGAGATTTATAAATTGAAAACTGATGGAATACTTCTTTACAAGAACAAAATTTATGTACCTAATGTCCAGGACTTGAAACATATGATTTTGCATGAAATGCATAATCTGCCTTATGCAGGGCACCCTGGATATCAGAAAACTGTAGCAGCAGTCAAGAGCCATTACTTTTGGCCAGGTATGAATAAAGAGATCGATGAATACATCGCTAGATGTATGGAGTGCCAGAAGGTTAAATTTGAGCACAAGAACCCAATAAGATTATTGAAACCTTTAACTATTCCTGAGTGGAAGTGGGAAGTGGTGACAAAGGATTTCATTACAGGATTTCCCAAAACCAGCAAGCAACATGATTCAATCATGGTGGTAGTGGACAATATTATGAAAGTTTCCCATTTAATTTTGTTAAAGACTACTCACAAGGAAACTGATGTTGCTGATATTTTTATGAAGGAAGTGGCACGATTGCACGAAATTCCCAAGACAATTGTGTTTGACAAAGACCTCAAATTTACCTCAAATTTCTGGAAAGGGTTATTCAAGGGGTTCGGAATGAATCTGAAATTTAGTACAACCTATCATCCTGAGCTTGATGGATAGACAGAGAGGGTGAACCGAATAATAGAAGACATACTGAGGATGTATGTGATGGACAAACCATCAAAATGTGAAGACTACCTACACTTGGTAGAATTCACCTACAACAATGGGTATCAAGCATCATTGAAGATGAGCCCATTTGAATCACTTTATTATAGAAAGTGAAATGCTCTAGTAAGCTGGGATAATCCAGCTGATAGGGCAGTAGTTGGGCCAAAGTTGCTTAAGGAAATGGAAGAACAGATGCTAAAAATTAAGTAGAATTTGAAAGTTTCCCAAGAAAGGCAGAAAAGTTATGCTGATAAAAATAGAACCCATAGAGAGTTTAAAGTGGGTGATCATGTTTTCTTGAAAGTGAAAGCCAATAGAAGTTCCCTAAAGCTGGGAAACTACTCCAAGTTGGCAACCATATTTTGTTGTCCATTTGAAATCCTAAAAAGGATTGGGCCAATTGCATATATGCTTGCATTACATGCATCCATGACTGTACATAATGTGTTTCATGTTTCATTTCTTAAGAAATATATACCTGATGCTAATCATGTAATTGATTGGAATGTGATTCAGGTGGAGCAAGAAGGTGTCCTGCAAGTGCATCTTGTGCACATATTGGACTAGAAAAGAAAACAACTCCGTAATCGATCCATAGGGCTTGTAAAGGTCCAGTGGACCTGATATGGTCCCGAGGACATGACATGGAAGCATGAGGATGCTATGCGAGCATAATACCCGCATCTATTTGAAGATTTTGAAAATCTTGTTGATGCTGTGTGAAAGTTGCACTGAGGACAATGAAAAAATAAGGGGAGGGGATTGTAATATCCCCAAGGACGAGCCCTGTTGTAATCATGTTTGTAGGCTAGTGAGTCGAGTATTGATAAGCTGGTAGACTTATGTGTTTATTAGGCCGGAGAGCCTAAGTGTTAAAGACTAGGAGCCTATTTTGGTATATGTAGTACACAAAACATTAATAAAGATTAAACATCATTGCGTGCAGACTGAACACGAAGAAAGAGTGACGTGGGACTAAGATTCCACAAGGTGGGTAAGGGAAAATGGGATGAAAGGTTAGAAAGATGGGCTAAGATTAAGGGCTTAAGTCCTTGGGAACAATATTTTATTATTATTCTAAAAGTTGTGGGACAAAACATGCTTTTATCCTAAGTTCTGGGAGAGGCAATGCATGCAGATACAACGTGTGAAAAAGGGAACACATGTATCTCCCAGAAGACAAGTGTCGACTTGGGCACATGCAGTTAAAGGATGAAGCTTCAGCTGAGTCGGGGATTCATCCTCCATTCTGTGGTGAGTTGTCTGAAACCGTGAATTCCATCTGGTCTCTGCTTTCATCCTCCACTCCATCATCTGCTGTCTGAACTGTGTTGCAGGTGCATCTGATCTCTGTATGCCTCACGCAGCTCTGAAAATCGAATCCTGTGATGTTTTCTTGAGAAGCCGATACATCCTTTGTCTGAATCGTTGAGTCTGTGTTTGACCTCTGCGTGGATTCCTTGTCACACACCCTGAAAACTAGTGGAAAATCCACGGATTGAGCCATTTCACCTGTACCACCTGTGATCCTAGCCTATCCACTCTTGTAGAGTCAAGTTTGTACCTGCAGTTCCTTTGGGTTGTTTCCTTCTATGTTTCTTGAGTGGAATTAACCATTTGTTGTTGTTTTTATCCTGAACTTGCAGGAATTGAGTTGAAAACTGGTTGAAGAACCGAGTTTTCAGGCTCGTGGTAGAAGAGGTAGGTTGTCATGCCTATGAGAAGCTCTCTCCAGGCGAGAGAGTCTGTTGGGAAGTGGTTTTCTTCCAGAGAGAGTCCATCACCAGCTATGAAGCTCTGAGAATTCTTGATCCGGCTTGTTGCCGAGACCTAGAGAGGGAGGTGAAGAACTGATGGAATATTCTTGTGAAGGTGTATACTCCCATGTGGAACAGGCATGTGGGGAATGAGATTCCATGAGTAGTGGCCGCAAGAATGCTCCTGGAGAGAATCCTTCTGGTTTCTCTATGCAGTTTTCCTGTAACCTTAGCCTAGTCTAGGATTCCCTTGCCTTAGGTGGAGCTTGGTCCCAGCTCGGGGGTAACCCACTGCTGAGCGTGATGAGTAGCGTGGTCTAAGGTTAGGAGGTTTGTGGAAGGTCTGCATGTAGTTGGTGGAGTTATAACATTTTCAAATATAAGTATTAATTATGTATTTTAATTTCATTTAAAATGCGTGTCTGTGATGCTTGCAATATTATCATGTATTCTGTTGCAATGATACTACTGTTGCTTCCATTAATTATGTATGTTAGCAGTAATATTGTGATTACTCTGTATTGTTGGTTAAATTTCATTAAATCTATTAATTAGATTTAATATGCATGATATTTATAAATTTATGAGAATGTTTCTATGTAGTAGTGTTGCCCGATCATGGGGTTGATGGTCGGGGACGTTACAACATCCTCCATACAGGTTCCCTTTTAACGCAGGTCTCGACAACAGAAACATTTTTTTGACGCAATATTGATCAGACCAGGGTCCTTCTCAGGTTACCAACAAAAGGTACCGTGTAGTCTAGAGCGCTGGCATTGTCATCTCCTCTAAAGAGAAGAAGTCTCACCCGAAGCGTGACTAAGAAAAAAGGATACAGAAGGAAAAGGAGAATACTTAGGAGGGTTCACAGAACCTTCAAGATTCATCCTGATCTTGCGCAAGACAAACTAACTATAGAGAAGATCAGAATTCATACGCTCATGAACTGAAACTACTTAGGTTGCATAAATCATTCAAACACAGAAACATCATGTGGAACTTATGAATCCTAAAGAAGTACTATAAAGATACAATGTAGAAGTATAAACAAAAAATGACGCAACATATTTTGAAATTTTGGATCCTTCTTCATATATTAACTTCAGATATTTTCTGGTTACAATCTTAGAGATACAAGGTAGTGCTTTGTTACAGACTCCTGGCTCTGGACCCATGTCGCAGAGCTCTATTTACCAAAATGGTATACAGATTACATTTACAGAACTCGTACCCGACTTCTCAACAATAGATAACAACAGGAAGACAACAACCCTTTTACAATCATGACCGAACCCTTTTACAATCATATTCATCCCTATATATAAGCTAAATCAGGACTTCTACCTTTGGGCTTGCATGCTTTCTTGTTCTGTTGCAATTGATTTTGCCTTGCTGGCATTGCGTTGTCCTTTTCACAATTGATTTTTGTTACTTCTCCTTTCTCTGTTGTCCATCTTCTTATGTAGCTTGTGCAACTCATACTAGAACAAAACTGTGACTGTAGTCCTTCTTGTGTAGCTTCTCATCTAAAAACGAAGGGCCCAACACATACCTCACCCGATCCTCCATATGGCACTTCATCCGGTCTTCTAGATGGCACTCCATCTAGTCTTCCAAATGGCACTCCAATCAGTCCTCCAGATGGCACTCCATCTGGTTCTCCTGTGTAAGTGGAAATTATCCCCATCATAATGGGCATTCACCCATAGCACTCATCTTGGGAAATTTCTCATAGTCATGGTGAATAGGAGCATGGAGCATGGATAGGATGAGTGTGAATAGGATTATCCATTGTTGATTTCCTTTTCATTGATCTGTAATGATATAAACAACTTGTTCCTCTTTTCATAGGTGTGTAACACAGATCTATAGTGAGAATTTAACAGTTTGCTATTGATATGTAATTGTCACAAAGAACCAGTTAAGCAGTCTTCCATTATATAAACATAAAAATGCACATCAGCCTTATAAAACACACAATGATGTCAATGGAATATAATTTAGCATACTAATACAAAAAACTACTGATATAATAGCCTAGGATATCGTAAAAAAAATATGACATAATTTTTAACATAGATTCTACTTCCTCTTCTCATGGATTGTAATATAGATGGCAGTGTTTATCATTTTTCATATCAGGAAACCCCTCCTCCACTCCTAAGTATTGTGACACCTCACAATCAAAGATATAGGGAACCTGCCAGTTCTACCAATAGCCTAAGATTCACAGTTTTCCAAGTGTAGAGATAAATTTCATACATTAGTTTGACGAGATAGTTAAAATATGGCCCCACCTATAGGACAAAATATCCTACATATAGTTAATAAGAGGTAGGAGAGAGAGTCTTAGGATTGTCTTAAAGTTAGTTCCCAATGGAGGAGTGTTGGAGTTCATTTACCTTTACTTAACCATGCATACTTCTTTTCATCTTTGCCTACAAGTAATGTCGTACATCAGGACAAGTTGTAAGATTTAGGAATTTTATTTATTGTTTCTCAGATCATCACCCTCTCTAGGTAGAATCCCTTGCCGCCAACAAGCATTTTCAGTACTCTGACGGGTTTACCTAGTCATACCATAGGCCAATACCTGCTGCTAGAAGACTTGTTCAGTATCCCGACGGATTAGCCTCTTACACCCTTTTACAAAAGAGACTGGTCCACCATCTTTTAAGATTTTTATATAAAGATTGCTTTTTGCAAGAATATGGGGAGGCAACTCTGAATTTTTTTATTTAGGACTGGGATGGTATTTATGTTAGAGGATGACTCTTCTTTATGTATTCCTTATAGATTGTCTTGATGTAAGGGATACTTAAGTGAACGTAGCCTATCTAAATATATGGTATGATCAAGTATTTTTAGTGTGTAGTGGATGGTACCATTGGAAAAGAACAAAAATGTATCTTCAGGCCCTACTCACTTTCTTCTTTTTTAAATTTATATTGATGTTTCCATGGCTATCCACTAATCAGACCTTCTTGCTACTCTTTCATAAATATACTTTACTCACCTACTCAGGTTTCTTGGGGAAATTGTACGAGTAACCTCTAGGTTTGATAAGACAAGGTGTCACTTCCTTATATCCTCTAGTGGTGGAGGTTATGAGAAACTACCATTAAATATGCCTTGAGAGAAAGGAAGATAGAAATCTTGTAAAACAAAATGGCTAATTCACAAGCAATTTCTAAGCACAATAAAAAGTCATTATTCAATTGATGCTTAAGCAGAAAAAAAAGTTCAAAAATAGCAACTTATTTTTCTAAAGTAAAATACTTCCCTTTTTGTCTCCTTGAAATTGTCCACTTGTGGTGAAATAAATACCTGCAGAGATCTCTAAAATTGTTTATCAGCAAAAACAAACTTTAAATTATTTACATATGTACAATCAAAATTCAGAAAAACTTTCAAGAATAGGGGGAGGGAGAAGAAACTTGCCCATCCACTAAGGCCAATACCTTGTTGGTTGACATGACCTATAGAAAATCTTCTTTGGAAATGGGTCTGTGGTAAATTTTAAGTCAGTGTCCATTCACTATGAAAGAGACTTGTCCATAGTCAATTGCTTTTATCTTAACAACCCCATTAGAATACATGGTAACTAACTCATAAGGACCCAATCACCAGGTGGTAACTTTGCCTTTAAAAATTTTGAATCAGGAATCAAACAATGAAGCCCAATCACTAGGTTGAAATTGTTTCTTCTTAATAAATTTGTCATGCCACTTTCTCCCCTAGTTTTGAACTAACATTTTCCGTTGGATAGCATCTTGTCCAATCTCATCCAATTTGTTCAATTGTAGGGCTTGTTGTTTTTGTGCCTCATCTAGGTCTAATCCCAATTGTGCAGCAATACAAAAAGTCCTTACTTGGAATTCAATTGGTAGAAGTACTTGTTTTACATAAACTAGTTTGTATGGGGTATGCCCAATGGTGTTTCTCCAGGTGATACGATATGCCCACAAAGCCTCTGGAAGTCTATCAGCCCAATCCCTATGGTGTAATTGAACAATTTTGGTTAAGATAGTTTCCAAAACTTTGTTTTTGGACTCTACTTGACCATTAGCTTGCGGATGATATGGAGAATACTTACAATGCTTCACCCCATATTTCTTTGTTAATTCCTTCATCATCTTAGAAGTGAATTGTGTGCCCTGGTCTATAACAATTTCATGAGGAACACCAAAGTGGGTAAAGATGTCTTCATAAATGAATTCAACAACAAATTTTTCGGTAGCCCTAAATAAGGATTTTTCCTCTACCCACTTGGTGACATAATATGTACAAACCAAAATATAATTCTTCTTACGAGACATGGGTGAAATTGGTCCTACAAAATCAAGGGCCCATTTCTCAAAAGGTTCTATCATAACTTGGGAATGTAATGGAATTTCATCAGCTGATGTGGGTATTCCTATCCTTTGACAACTATCACAACTTCTCACATATTTGGTAGCATCCTTAAAAATGCTAGGCCAATAATAACTTAAATGTAAAACCTTATATGTTGTATGTTTGTCGGAAAAATGGCCACAACATGGTCCATCATGAAAACTTCATAGTATTTTTGGTATCTCATCTTCTCAGAAACATCTACGAATAATAAAGTATGGTATAGTACGAAGAAGGTCATGGACAACCCAGGAGTAGTTAACACTTTGCATGATAATTCGACGCTTTTCATGAGGTGACAAATGAGCTGGTAACTTCCTAGTAGCCAAATAATTTTCCATGTCTGCAAACCATGGGGTATTTACAAAGAGGGAAAATAGATGCTCATCTAGAAAACTATCATCAATAGGAATATCATCACCCTCATGATTAATGCGTGAAATAAAATCAGCTACTAAGTTTTCTTTTCTAGGTCAGTCAAGGACGATGATATTGAACTCTTGTAATAATAGGAGCCACCTAGTCACTTGGCCATTGGTAATGGGTTTATTCATGAGAAATATAATGGTAGAGTGATATGTATGTACAAATACCTCATATCCTGTGATATAATGGAACAATTTATTGATGGCATGGACAACTGCCAATAATTCCTTTTCAGTAACTGTATAGTTTAAATCAACAGGGGACAAGTTCTTACTTACAAAATAAATGGCATAGGACTGGTGGTCTTCTTTTTTTCCTAACACTCCTCCTATTGCAGTATCTGAGGCATCAATGGATATGTGAAATGGAAGGGCCCAATTGGGTCCCCTAAGAACTGGTGCCACAAATAATTTAGCTTTTAGATTTTCAAAGGCAGTTTGACACTGGTCACTCCAAACAAAATCAACATATTTTGTAAGTAATCCAAACATGGGTGCAACAATCTTTGTAAAATTGTCAATAAATCCCTGGTAGTATATGGCATGTCCAAGAAAGATTCTTACCTCTTTTTGAGTCTTTGTGGGTGGAAGTTTGACGATTACCTCAATCTTAGCAGGATCCACTTTAATCCCTTTAGATGAAACATGATTCCCTAAGACTACTCCTTTAGTCAACAACATTTTACATTTTTCATGACTTAAGGATAGATTCATTTCTTGACATATGATAATGCCTTTCTGTAGATTATATAGGGATTCCTGGTAAGTATTCCATATACACTTCCACACAGTCATGAATAAGGTCAACAAATGTCCCTAATACTACTCGTTGAAATGTGGCAGGAGCATTACACAAACCAAATGGTAAGACCCTATAGGCATAGGTTCCCCAAGGAAAAGTGAAAGTAGTCTTGTCCTGATCCTCGGGTGCTATGAGAATTTGGTTGTATTCGCTATATCCATCCAGGAATGAAAAGTATTTCTTCCTTGACAAGGTATCCAAGAATTGATCAATGAAGGGAAGGGGAAAATAATTCTTTAGAGTGGCCTTATTAAGTTCCTGGAAGTCGACACAAATTATCCATTTTCTGGTTACTTTATTTGGAACCACTACAAGCGGGGATACCCATTTACTATCATATATTGGATAGATAAAGCCGACATTCAATAGCTTCTGTATTTCTTCTTTTACTATATCCTCGAGTGCCATATTCATCCTTCTCTCGGGTTTCCTAACATATGTTACTTATGCCTGGGTATATATGTGATGAATGCATGTGTCGGGGTGTATACCCTTCATATCATTGCATTCCCAGGTGAATTCCCCTGATTGTTCTTTAAGGACATTTACTAACTGTTTTTGTTGATTTGCATCTATTCCAGAATTTATATGTAGGAATTTCCCAGCACAAATATCATAAGGCATGGTATAATATGTGGTAGATTCATCTATCTCAAAAATAAAAGATGTTGAAGACAAAGTTGCTGGGTCCAACTATTCCTAAAATTATTCACCAAACATGTACTAAAATTAGGGAAAATATTGTGGAAAATCAACACACGTGATAGCAGAAATAAATTGATTTAGCACATTTTCTGTTGTTTGTTACAGAAGTGCCCAGGAATGATCACTTGGCAACATAGGTTCTTCCCAGTTCTCATTCTCATATGGACATTCAAGCCACCATAGATTCTCCATAATAGGTTGAGTTGGTGGGTATATGGTAAGCTTTTGTATAGAAAGTCCATTTGAGATGGTCATTTCACCTTCTCTACAACCAATAAAAGCATTGGCTGTGGCCAACCAAGGTCTTCCCAAGATAATGGGATGCCCTTTAGCAGGATCCTTTGAATGAATGACAAGAAAGTCTGTTGGATATTCCCATGAGGCTAATATAACTATGATATCATCCAAGATTCCTTCAGGTATAACTTTTGTCTTATCTGCTAATTCCAAAATAGTTAGGGTAGGTCTAAGAAGTGGTTTCAATTGTAATTCCTCCAGGGTATTAACAGTCATAACATTAATGGCTTCCCCTAGGTCTATGAGAGTATTTCCAATGGGAACCTTATTAATAGTTATTTTTACTACAAGGTTTCTCGAGTTTGCATACTTTGTGACCCTAGGCTTCTCTGATATGTATTTAGACAATTCTCCTATCAAGTTTACTATTGGAGGATATTTTTGTTTCCTAGCTAGTTTATTGATACACAATTCTTTGACCACCTTGTTATAAATTGGAATGTCGTTTATGTCTTGTAACAGGGGAATAACAGGGGAATTTTGACACATATATTCTTTAATTCATTTAAAATGTCAAATTCTGGTTGAATTGTTGGTTTCTCAATTGCTAATATTTCTGGATAAGGAGGGGATTTTGTAATCTTTGAAGATTCATTTTGGGGAATCTTTGGTTCCTAGTCTTTAGGAATGATAACATCTTCCCACTTAGTGTCATACGTGGGTTGTTTGAGAGTTTCATCTTCTTCTTCTTCTCGGATGACTACTGAAGGCCTCTGTCTATCCAGAAATTTTCCTGACCTTAGCTGAATCACATGTAATGGGACATGAGAAATAACATATGTCTGGAAGGTTTTCAACTCAACATTGTGAAGAGGTTGAGTTGGTTTTTTATTTGGGTTGGGCACCGGTTGTGCCGGTAATAATTTCGGTCTTGGGGAGCTTGTATTCTGGTATTGTTGGGGTTGTTGTGGAATAGGAGGTAAAGGTGGGGGAACAGAACTTGGCAAAATTTGTTGGATGTTCGGTGGAAACTGTGGGTAAGGATGAGTGGGCATAGGAACAAGTGGAGCTTAAGTTTTTCCTTGGGTATGCCCTCCTTTCCATCCTTGTAGCCAAGGGTGGTGTGAAGCATACTGTGGATACCAATTTTTCCAATTCGGTGAGTTCCACTGTTGTGGTTGTTGATAATAAGGTGGAATTTGAGGTGGTAGATCCTGGTATGTAGGTTGAATCCTAGGCTACCATGGACTCCTAGGTGCATAAGAAGATTCCCAAGGATCCCCACTTCTGTAAATGGCTAATAAACTGGGTAGTGATGGGCATTTTTTAGTTGGGTGGTATTCAGTGCAGAAGCCATAAACTGAATTGTTGTCTAATGGGCACTCCCTTGAGAAATTCTTCCTCCTTCACCTTGGAAAAAATATGCACATTGTTGCATTCTCCTCCTCTTGTTTCTTCTTAATATTTAGGGTGTCCAACTGGGAACATATTGTACTTAGGATATCAGTTTTGAAGTTATCCAATAGGTTTCCTATCTATACCCTTGTAATACCACATGAACTAATTGTTTTTAGGTTTCTACTATAATGATCCTGAACATTCTTCCCTGTTTTGGATCTACTCCTTGAGTAATTTCTACACATTTCATAGATTTCAGTAAATGGTTTATGGGAGATGTCACCTGATGCCATCAGGTTAAGTGTCTCTAGATATTCTTCCAAAATTCCTTTAAGGAAAAGAGTCCTGACTGTATCATCTAGAAGGTCATGGTATTTTGATTTCTGTGAGGTATAAGAAAACCGTTCCATGTAATCCTAGAGACTCTCATCCTCTAATTGTTGAATTTTAAAAATATCATTACGAGAATCCTTGGACTTGTAGTAGTCTTGGTATTTTTTAAGAAATATAGCTTTCATGTCTTCCCAAGACCTAATACTAGACTCTCCTAACCCCATGAACCATCTTAGTGAAGAATCCTTGAGAGTGGCAGGAAAAAGTTTTAATTTCTGGGCATCTTGCAAGTAGTTGTAGCTTCTACACAGAATGTCAAACTCAAATAGGAAGGTATCTGGGTCTTCACTGCTTTTACCATAAAAGGTGGGCAGTGCAGAGAGTGGAATTTTCTTCATGTTGATATTCTGTGTGGTATCCAAAATTGGAAACCCGAAGGTGGTTTCTGTTTGGTTTCCAACTTCTTCTCCCTCATCGTGTCTTACATGGTTGCGATCCTCCTAATCATCTATACTGATTTGATTTCCAAAGAGATAATACCTGAATGGTTTTATCCTTGAATATAAAAAATTATCCCAAGGTTCTTTTCTAGGAAGGGTATCGCTTCGATGGGAATATTTATCTACTATTTGGATGTCCGAGACTTTACTCGAGCCTGTTGAAACTATTGGTGCCAAAGTTTCTGTTTCAACTTGGGATACAATTATATTGGCTGAAATGCCAAAGAGAGCATTCACCTGATCAGGGTCAATGATATTTAATAAGTTAGAGTCCCCTGATGGTGGTGAAAAGGAAAAGGTTGTGTTGGCTGGTTTTGATGAAGGATCAAGTGGTCTTGCCTCCTATCCCTCTACTGTTGATGTTTCAATTTTTTTCTCTATAGTGTCTCTAGTTTTGATCTCTTCAGAGAATTACTTAGGTCTTTGAATTGATCTAACCCTTATTTTCCGGTATCATTCTATGGAATTTATGGGTGGAGTGTTCCTTCCTCCAAAAAGGTTAGAAGGAACCTTGATCGAAAGTTTTGGTTTGGTTTTGATGTATCTACCTTTTGGGTCCCTAGGTTTGTTCATGAAAGCAGTAAAAAAGAAAAACTACCATTGGGTTTTGGGGAACCTACTATAATAGATGCACATGTTCTTACCTCTCATCTTAAAGTTATCCCGCCACCAAACTAATGCTAAGATTCAAAAATAATCTACTTCCTAACTGTTTTCTACCTTAAGACAACTCCCCGGAAACGACGCCGAAAATGAGGGGTATTCTATATGTACTAATTTCCTCAATTAAATTGTCAACCCGGGGTAAGTAAACTTAGAGTTGTGGCACAGTATGAGGCAAGGAAGAAAGACAATCTAATGTAAATATTGTCTAGCTAAGGAGATAGTTTACCCTAGGGATCATCACTCTTTTTAATTTACAATTCTACTTTATAAATATATGACTTTTTAAAATCTATTTAAACAACAAATTCTATGTAAAGAAACCTTCAATTAATGAGCTTCAAGCGATTCTAGAACTATGAACTATTTGACCTAAGTAGCCTTAAACAATCTAGGACTATGGACTGTTTAATCTATCTCTAAATAAGCAAATA
>SNQJ01S0010244.1:105514-137741 GCA_010110895.2 Picea sitchensis | reverse complement strand
ATTCTATGTAAAGAAACCTTCAATTAATGAGCTTCAAGCGATTCTAGAACTATGAACTATTTGACCTAAGTAGCCTTAAACAATCTAGGACTATGGACTGTTTAATCTATCTCTAAATAAGCAAATATCAGGTAATTTGTTTCAAAGCTATTTAATCTATTCAATATCTCTATAAATAAGCAAATAACAGGTAATCTTTTTCAAAGCTATTTAATCTAGTCAATATCTCTATAAATAAGAAAATAACAAGTAATCTATTTCAAAATTATTTGATCTATCTATTTCTAAGCAAGTAATTAAACAAGTAAGCAATTAATCTATCAAAACTATCTTGACAAGTGAACTCTATTCTTAAAGTAAAAACTCACAACTATTTTTATCTTTCAAAGAATAAACATTAATCTACTTAACTAAAATCAAGAGTGTTATGACAGTATTCAAATTCTAATCTATCAAAGCTATTTCTATCTTGTAGTAAAAAACAAAGCATTCAAATGTGATGATTGTGTCTTTGGTGGCGAATGACATCACGATGGAATCTAACTACTAATGGAAATTCAAGTGGAATTAATTCAATGCTAACTTCTACAAAGAAATGTAAAGTATGGATAAGGCAGTCTATAGAAAGTTTTTCCATCATAAAAGTAACACTAGGTGTTCTTGGAATCCATGTGATCTTTAAACATTATGTAGAAAAGATTCAACATCAATCATTCACTCTATCACACAACTGTTAGAAAGTACCCTATTCCAAATCACTATCTGAAGCAAAGATATAAACTCATAATTAACACTTAGTTAAAAATCCTAATTCAAATTCATACTTAAGATGACAATAAAAACACTCTGTGCAAACCTACAAACTCTTGGCTAATGCTAATTAGAAATCACAACTCAAATTCATAATTGAGAATTCATTAAAAATCATAACCTAAAGTGAAGTAAGCTATCATTAAAAATCATACTCAAAATCAACCAAGATGCTATTAGAAATCATAACTCAAAATCCATTTCTATCCTATCATGCTGAGGAAAAATTAACAAATGAAACAGACCTACAGAGAGTATTTTCAATTACAAATAAACCTATCCAAATTAGTACTTTGCAGAGTAATTTATAGCTAGGGAGAAAAATACATGTCATAGTAATTAAACAACTTCTACAACTAGGAAACAAAATATTAGGAGTTTAATCATTAACACACAACCATGGACATCCCTCTATGATATATGCACAATTTAGTAAGCAATATGAAAATAAGAGAATATGTACAAAGAGATGAATTATACAAACGATCTGCAATTAAAAGATACACACAACAAGTAATTTAAAAATAATAAATTTACACAGTAAAGAAGCGATTTCGAAATCTAAGAAATATGAAAGGCAACTGTATAAATGTAAATATGTATTGGTATAAATAATCACCCAGACCACTAGTGGGCCCCCCAGAAGGTCGTGGCAACTCTTTAACAGGAAATCACAATCACTAAGCTAACGAAGCACTGACATTGATATAAAAACAGAGTATACAAAAAAAATAGTGATAATGTCTATGTAAAATAATAAAATTCGTCTGGTCTTCTTCATGTCATGGAAAACAATATTTATAGATGTTTACAGAACTTGAGAGGTCGACCACTGGAAGGGTTGAACCTCTCTAAAAACAGTAAATTCATTAATTTTATTCTAACAACAACATCTTTCTTAACAGTCTTTGTGTGCCACTGAACGGTCGCTGCAACTACCCAATCTAAGATGCATCGAACTCCATAGCTGGAGGGAACGAGGGGGCATAAAACCCATATCCCTAATTCATCCATCAAAGGCCACCAATGTACTAACCACCAACTCCTATGTGCTCCGAGTGTTGGATGGAGTGCCAAATAAAGTGTTGAACGAAGTGCCAGATGAGGGACCAGATGGAGGATCAGATCATGATTCTGACTTGTTGCAAGAAAACCAGAATGTTAGATCTTCATAATCATTTAACTGAGATGAATTGATTGTAAAATCATTGCAAAAACAATAATTATACATACCTTGTGTGATTCCATGGTGAATTGATATATAAATCTTGATAATACCTTTAAAATGGATAAATGAGAGCATAGAATATATAATGTCACTTGAAAAAAGGATTTGGCCATTGGAAAAAATAGTCAAAACACCAACCCAACATTATCCTTCTCTAGGGTGCGACGATTCAGTCTGCCCTCTAGAAAATTGGTTTTCTCCAATAAAACAACCATATCTCAAAATCCACGAGCTGAGTTGGGCTGAAATGTTTACTAGAGACATATAACATAGGGATGGTCATGCTCACCAAAAATCTCCAAAACCCACATCGTATTTTAAGAGATATATATGTTTTATCATATCTATAGTTGTCATAGAACCGTCTGCCATATCTCAGAATCCACGATTTGGGTTTTCAGGATCTTTTCAGAATCAATAGAAGGGATGGAGGCGATGCAACTTATTCAATAAAGTCTAGTGATAATAATCACACCATACAACTATTTTAATGGAATCTGAAGGCTGCATTCCAACTCAAATGAAAAGGATTGTATAATTTGACGATGGTGACAAAAACATAACCTGCATCAGCGCTTGAGAAGACCAGATGGGAGAACTGTAAGGATGATGACACATGGCTACTTCTTGAGTTAATATCCACTGATTTATGGTTTGATGTTCCCGCATGCAAGACTCCAAATGGGATCTAGACCACCTTGAAAGGACTCTCTGGAAAGCAGGATGAAATGCGAGGTCATATGCTTGAGGTAGAGTTGAATACCTTAGACCCTAAAAGTTTTGATAATATACAAGATTTCTTTACTTAATTTAAATATTTTATATTGAGATTGGGTGAATGTGGTATTGACAAGTCTACACAAGAGAAACAACTTATTCTAACAATCTTGTCCAAGCTAGGACCAAAATACGTTGTATATGTCTCCAATTTCCATTCTGGCAGATGTCTCTTGGGAGCAAATTGGAAAATGCCTACGATGGCTCAGTTCATTGAGTCTCTCACACAAGAGTAGACAAAAATCATACATATGGGCCTCATGAAATATCCCAAAGCACATGCACTCACCATGCATGATGGAAAAGGTTCATCCAATTAGAAATCAAAGCAAAAACGAAAGGAGATATTACATCCAGGGTCAAAGAAGGAGGGATATTCCAAACCCTTCAAGGATTCTTCAGGTTCCAAATATTCTTAAAATTACAAAGGGAAGAAGAATAAGGGAAAGCAGTGCACATATTGAAATAAACTAAATCATGAAGAATCCACATGCATGAAGAAACAGATCAATCTTATGGCATAGACACTTCAGAAGAATAACCTTGGAGACTTCATTCCTGAAGGAGACAAAAAGACGAAGGAAGAAGACCATGCACCTAAGAAAGGTAATCATCATGCTCTGGTTGCAATTAATTCCTCATATGATTCATGGATTATAGATTCTAGTGCATCACATCACATGGAAACTAAAGAGGAAGTTTTTACTTCTTTGAGTTCATGCTCTTGACCTCCTATTCTCATGAGGGATGATACTCCAATAACAGTTGCAGGAGAGGGAACAATGGAACTCCCTAATGGAAGTTTTGAGATTTTTTTACATGTTCCAAATCTTTCTATATATCTGCTCTGAGTTTATTAGATCACTCAAATGGGTAAAAGGGTTGAATTTAGATCAGATTCAGTTATTGTACTTGACATGCATGACAGTTCCATTGTAGTTGGTGAGGTAGATCAAAAATCAAGGTTGTATACATTCACTAAGTTTACTGACTATGAATCCTCTTTGATACTTACACATGCTAATGATAGTAGTAGAGTATTGTTGGCCCTTGGTTATGGAAGCAAGCGAATATCAAGGAAGAAAAGGAAAAATGTGAATTGTGCAGAAGACACAGTGATTGTTATTGGGTCGAAGTGAGAAAAAGAGAAGAAAAGACGGAGCAAAGTAAAAGGAAGAAATCCATTGGATGAGGAGATCGAGGATGAAAGATCAGAAAGGAAGACAGATAGTGGAAAACTAAACAAGCGGAAAATCCATCGTTGGATGCTTTGGAGCACCGTGCAATAAGGTGGGAAAGACAGGCTGATGAAGCCCTAAAAACATAGGTCAAGTTGACCTAGGGTTTTAGACACCTAGGGTTTTGGGTATCTAGGGTTTTGACACCTAGGTTTTAGCCTAAGGATGTCAGTGAGATATTGTAATGTATAAATAAAGGTCAATAGGACCTAGGATGGGTTAGATCAAGTTATGTTATGAGGAGAGATTGTCATTGAGAGAGAAGTATTGTAGTGTGAGAACAGTTTGTATTGTAAGATCTTCAGCTGGGTGTGAAGGTCAAGTCCTACAGCTAGGTGCACATGAAGGGGAGAGACAGAGAGAAGAAGAAAGAATATCTGCTAGCTAGAGTGCAGACAAGAACTATATGCTTCATCTTAATACATTATAAAGCACAGTTTTGTGGACGTAGACCTAGAGAGAGGGTGAACCATGTATATCTTGTGTCATATATGTGATTGATGCTCTGTTCTTTGTCATTGATATTCTGTTATTGCATTACTGTGTTAGATATGATCAGTAGTTGTGTGAAGTAGATCTAAGCTGATAAGTGATTTATTCATATTGTATTGTTCTGTATTAGATCCACTTGATATTCCCCTTGGTTGTAGACATATCTATCCTGCAACCACCCCATAGTTTCTTTGGGTGAGATTGCATCTACTTCACATGTGTTTCCGAAAGGGCCAGTAGTTAGGGATTATTGGTATGCTCTTGGAGATGAACCCTGGGTCTACCCTTGTGCCAAAAAATGGTTCCGTTGCTGGGACATGAATATTCTTGAGGGAATGTCAAGGTGGTTCCCATCAAAGATAGAAATTCAAAAGTGGATAGAGGATCAAGAAAAGGACTTCACTGAAGCCCATAACAAGAACCCTAATATGAGTATAGAGGATTGGTTAGGAAGATATATGTTCACCGATATATATGATATTTTCTTTGGAGGAATCCATTAGGAGCTATATGAGTGGTTAGCTAGGTTAGAGGATACCTAGTTTGAGATAAGATCTAGACATCCTGTGGTTTGGACATCGGTGTTGATAAAGAAGGTTAAGATATTTGATAACATCGTGTCACGAGCAATAGATCACTGGTTCGATAACACCATTGGATGGTACATCACCAAGTTTGTTGTTGACAGAGTAGAGTCATATAGTCAAGCCGAGAGATATTTCTTCAAGGGACCCAGAGGGAAATTTTTACACTTTCTAAAGTTGAGAATCAAGATGCTATTGCATGATAAGAACATCTTGAAGATACAATATATTGGTAGAACTTGAAAAGGCTAATGTTCAAGAATTTAGACAACGACAACGACATAGAAACTACACATACACACAGTGGGAGAGTGTTCAGAGAAGTTCATCTTGCGAACATGTTCAAGTAGAACTATGGGGACGAGGGTTTCTATAGTGGAGAAGAGGCAGATCTGATGGACGAAGAGCATTCATAACCCACTAGGGCAGAGGAAGGGAAAGTTGAAGAACTTCACCTGGACGAGCCAGAAACTTTAGGAATTGCATAGACTATTGAAGTAAGTACTATTATTCCTCCTATTGATTCAACAACATTAAGAAATATAAGTAATCAGATTCATTAGATCATTCAAAGCACTGTCACTAGTAGTCCACCACATACTCAGTCAGGAAACCTAGGAAGACCTATGGAAGATGAGATGAGGCTCCCTATCTTCAGGGGAGATGGATATGATGATCCTGATCAACACTAGTTCCTATGTGAAGCTGTATGGAATATTAAGAATGTCACCAATGAAGCTGTTAAAAGAACTCATTTTAGTACCACCTTGAGGGATCACGCATTGAGCTAGTACAAGGAATTTCACAGCCTAAGACACTAAATGAGATCAAGAATGCATTGATTAGAGAGTTCAAGAAACCAAGTCAGAATCACAATGTCTTATAGATCTGAAAGAGATCAAGCAGAAGGTAGCTGAACCCATTTGGGAATTCGATCAGAGATTCAAGACCTTAATAGGTCGATTGACTTTTCAGAACCTAGATGAATAGAACAAGGAATGGTTCATTGCTTCCCTCTTACCACACATCAGAGTTCCTTTGATGCAATAGAAGATTTCTTCGGAGGCCAAGGTGTTGGAGATTGCCATGAAGTTAGAATCAGTCCCTATGGGAGAATCCAGCTCAGGTATGAGTCAAATATTGAGTCAGCTAACTAGTTTGTCTCTATAGGTCGAAGATATGAAGAAAGACAAGGGAAAAGAAAAAAGAGAAGACATATGGTGTGTTAGATAAAAATTAGAAGGCCATGACAAGGAGCATTGTCCCCTATTTCATGAGTACTTGTCCTTTGGAGCTCCGATCCCTTTGAAGCAAGTCACACTACTCTGGTGCGAAGTATGCAGAAATAGACATCACCCTCGTGAGTGATATTACATGCAAAAATACATTTAGACACCCACAAATTTGTATTGCATGTTTTGTAAGTCAGTAGGGAATGATAATAGGGATTGTAGATCTTATGACCTCATGCACGAAAGTTCAAGATACATATACAAAATTCAAAGCGAAGTACAGAAAGAAGGAAACACTACGCAGTATAACTCTCTAGGAAGAGGAAACTTCGATCCTCGTGGTGGATTGAGAGGAAGAGGATGAGGAGGAGTTATGGTATGAGGTCGAGGACAAATCATCTATTACAATTGCACGCAACTAAGACACTTGGCAAGGGACTGTCACAACCCTTGCACTACTTGCAGCTACTGCAGCTCCTTCAAACACGTTATAGAAGATTGTCCTGTGCTGCTAGCTAAGATCCAGGAAATATGAGGAACTCAGCAGAACCCACAAGTGAAACTGATATATGATGAACCTCATGGAGAAGACCCTAGAGTCATTGTTATCACTAGAGGAGGTGTTGTTATAGGAGAAGACAAACTGACCCAAGGAAAGACTACAGAATCAGGAATCAGGAAATCTACAGAGAAGACCCAAAATTTTGATACAAATAAAGAAAGACAAATATTTGAGGATGCAAGAAAAGAGTTCAAAGGAAACCAAGGTTCTTCATCAAAGAAATGACCAGAAGTAAGAGAATATGGAATGCCTCTAGTATTCGATCATTCTGCTTCGCCAAAAGAAGGAAAAGAGGTAAGCAAGCTCATGGAATTTTTATATACTTGTATTAAGTTGATCCAGGATGAAAACATTGTACAAGAGCTACAGAGATTAATTAGACATTATGAGCTAGGAAAGATAGACCCCTTACTGAATAGGGAAGTACACCAAGTCTCTAAAAGGAGAAGGAAAAATAAGGAATTACACTTAAATGCTCAAATAGGAGAATATGACATAGATTATGTGGTCCTCGACTTAGGGTCGGAGGTCAATGTCATGACAAAGAAAACCTGGGAAATAATGGGAAAACCAAAGTTGATCTATTCCCCTATCAGGCTTAGGATGGCTAATCAACAAGTTGTAAGCCCCTTTGGAAGATTGGAACATATCCCTATGGACATCGATGAAGTAAAAACGTTTGCAGATTTTGAGGTAATTGAGATAGTTGATGACATATTTCCTTACCGTGCGCTATTAGGAATTGATTTGGCTTTCAATAATTCCACTATGGTTGATATAAAGAAAAGATGTATGGCATTTGAAAGATATGGCCTTAGGGTCATTGCACATTTAGATCCAGATGAAGTTCAGCAATACACCGAACCTATCAGAGAAGAAGACCACTCATATGAACTGGAAAACATATACAAACTAATAGCCAGACAACATGATTACATTAATCCTACGACCGATGGGAACCTAAGATGGCGAAGTGACAACACATGTTCATCAGATTTAGAAGAAGCACTGGAGAAATGATAGAACAAAATGTATGAAGTATCTACAATGATATGTGCTAGATTAACTAGAGTTCACTGGATCGACACAACAGTAAGTAACTTGACGACATTTGATGGTTTGAATCCTTTAGAAGCCTTCTTATCAGACTTTGAAGCAAGTGTACCAACACAACAAAGATTGTTGGCAATGGATGAGGTCTTGAAATCCACACTAACAAGATGGTGGGGGACACACAAAACCAACATTACAGTCTGGGTACAATGTTGTACTTTGATGACAACGCGTTTCTCAGCATAAGAAGAAAGATGTGAAGTAAGGTACACAGGTCGAAGCTGCTCAAAGAGCCATGTACGAAGCTACGAATAGGCCTGGAGAAACATTCCTCAAGAGTAGTGGGTGCAAAAATTCATTAACACTCTGGACATGACCCCTATCAACTGGTACCTTCAAGCGGAGCTGCACCTCATCACTATAGATTGGGAAGGTATGACTCAGAATTTTGTAACCAGCTTCTTATTTGAAAGTCTATATCCTTCAATAGATCAAACATTATAGATTGTGAGACAGAAAGTATTTGAGGAGGCATATAGCCTCCCTTTGGAACAAGAAGAGGATGAATGGACTGCGCCCCTCCAGAAACTACAAGGCTGCTACAACATCAATGCTGATAACACGATGATCCACGGAAGGTGAACATCATAGAAACAAAAGGCCAAAGAGATGTGGAAGGACCAGGAGTTGAGCTACCATTCATTGGACAACCAATCAATATTAAGAAGGTCAATATTGGAACAGAGGAGACACTAAAGCTTGTTGATGTTGGAGATTATTGGGATGCTTCTACCATTGACAAGATTACAGAGTTACTACATGAATATCAAGACTTGTTTCTGACCAATTTCATTGATATGAAGGGAATTAAAGGGCCTATGGGAGAGATGAGGATCCCTTTGAAACTAGATGCAAGACTAGCCAAACAGAGACCATACATATTGAACCCTAAATATAAGAAGAAAGTGAAGATTGAGCTCGATACAATGCTAGAAGCAGGGATTATAGAACCTGTCGAAGAGTTAGAGTGGATTAGCCCTATGGTGGTGCAAGACAAGAAGATAGGAGAGATCACAATCTATGTAGATCTCAGGAAGCTGAACGATGCCTTTTTGCATAACCCTTTCCCTACACCATTCACTGACGAAGTGTTAGATAATGTGGGAGGCCAGGAGGTATATTCTTTTATAGATGGCTTTTCAGGATACCATCAGATCCAGATTGCCAAGGAAGATTGCCATAAGATGATGTTTGCAACAAAATGGGGATCCTACCAGTATACAATAATTCCATTTGGATTGAAGAATGCCCCAACCATCTTTTCCAGGGTGGTGGTTGAAGCATTCAAGGAATTTCTGCATAAATTTCTCGAAGCATATTTTGATGACTGGACTATTTTTAGTTTATTGAAAAATCATATTGAATGTCTAAGGTTAATGTTGGACAAATGCAGGCAATGTCAAATTGCTTTGAATCTGAAGAAGTGCATCTTCTTCTCACCATTTGGAGTGCTGTTAGTTCATATTGTATGTAAACAAGGATTGCTGGTAGATCCATTTAAAATTTCTATTATAGTTGATTTGCTCCCACTTATTTCGGTCAAACAGCTATGCACTGCACCGAGACATACTAGATATTACAAGAAATTCATTAAAGGATATGCCCATATTACAATACCCATGGAGAATCTTTTGAAAAAAGACTGTCAGTTTAGTTGGACAAAAGAATGTCAGCAGAGCTTCGACACATTGAAACAAATGATGGTTATTGCGCCTATCTTGGTTTTTATGGATTGGAGTAAGCAATTTCATGTGCATGTCGATGCATCTTCTATTTCATTGGGAGATGTGTTAGCACAACCAAGAACATGAGATATCGACCATCCATTATCTTTTTCTAGAAGGAAACTATCCACCGCTGAAATTAATTACACCACCACTGAGAGAGAAGGATTATCCATGGTATATGCGTTGCAAAACTTTCCCCACTACTTGTTGGGAGGACACATTAAAATGTTTATTGATCACTCTGCATTGAAATACCTAGTCAACAAGCCAGTGTTGAGGGTGAGAATATGAAAATGGATTCTACTGTTTCAGGAATATGATTTTGAAATTGTGGTTAAGCTAGGAAGAATGAACAAAGGTCCTAATCACTTGTCAAGGTTGGAACATGGCAAAGAGCCCACCAGTTTGGAGGATGCACTTTCAGATGCACATTTACTGGCCATTCGAAAGATTGATTACCACTTCATAGAGATATTCTAGTTCCTGTCAACAGGAATGGCACCGAGCGAGTATACAATTCCTCAAAAGAAACAACTAGTAGTGTGCGCTGCATACTTTTCACTTATAGATGGAAAACTATACAAGATAGGACCTGATGAGATCTTAAGGAGGTGTGTTATGGAGACATAGCGACCACTGATCCTCATAGAAGCTCATGAAGGTATTACAGGAGGACACTACGCAGGGAAAACAACTGCACAAAAGGTTCTTAGAGCTGGCCTTTAGTGGCCTATCTTACACAGAGATGATAAAGACTACTACAAGGCTTGCGATGTATGCCAAAGAGTTGGGAAACCATCCAGAAGAGATGAAATGCCATTAGCACCGCAACTGACCCTACACGCATTTGAGAAATGGGCCATTGACTTCATCAGACCTATAAACCCACCAGGAAAGTGCACAGAAGCAAGGTACATCATTACTACAACAGAAACTTGACCAGATGGGCTGAAGCAAGAGTAGTTAAGGGATGTAGTGTAACTACAGCTGTGTGCTTCATATTTGATGCCATCATAACCAGGTTTGGATGCCCAAAGATCCTTATGAATGATCAAGGCACACATTTCATAAATAAAATAGTTGAAGCCTTGATTGAGGAATTTACAGTCCACCATCAGAAGAGCACACCTTACCATCCACAAGAAAATGGGATAGTGGAAGCATTAAACAAGATCTTGGAGACAGCGCTGACGAAGATTTGTAGTGTGAAGAGGGATGACTGGGATTTAAGAGTACCAGTAGTACTTTGGGCATATAGAACCACTTGTAAGAAGCTAACAATGTAGACCCCTTTTAAGTTGGTGTATGGTCTCGAAGCTGTTATCCCAATGGAATACTTGGTACCAAGCTTAAGAATCGTTTCCTTTATAGACATGGATGACACTGGCACTGTTTGAGAGAGGCTTGCACAGTTGGTCGAACTAGAAGAAGACAAATTTATTGCCGAATTCCACCAACAGGTTCAGAAGGAAATAGAGAAGGCCTACCACGATAAACACATCAAGAATAAGGCATTTAAGCAAGGTGATTTGGTACTGGTATATGACAGTAAGTTCATGAAGCATCCTGGGAAGTTCAGAACACATTGGCTCAGGCCGTATGAGATCGCCTATGTTACAGAGGGAGGAGCTATGCAAGTGAATACTTTGACTGGAGAATGGAAGGAAGGTCTGGTGAATGGGAGACGACTGAAGTTATACTATGACAACCATCTGCCTCGTAGCTCTCAGTAAAAGCATGAGGAAAAGGGTCTAGGTACCAGGTGCAGTTGAAACTGGGTACCAGACACAGAAAATACAGTCTGCACAAGGAAGGAGAGGAGGCATAAAGAAGAAAGAGAAGGATGCACTGCGTAGTCTTAAGTCGAAGTAAAATAGAAGGATCAGATCTGAAGTACCTCATGACGAGTCATAGGTGAGTGTCGGGGGCTTGTTGGCCCTTGGTTATGAAAGCAAGCAAATATCAAGGAAGAAAAGGAAAAATGCGAACTACGTGGAAGACACAGTGAATGTTATTGGGTCGAAGTGAGAAAAAGAGCAGAAAAGACGGAGCAAAGTAAAAGGAAGCAAGCCATTGGACAAGGAGATCAAGAATGATAGATCAACAAGGAAGATGGATTGTGGACAACTTAGCAAGCAGAAAAATCCACGGTTGTATGCTTTGGAGCACCGTGCGAGAAGGTGGGAAATACAGGCTGGCGAAGCCCTAAAAATGTGGGTCAAGTTGACCTAGGGTTTTAGACACCTAGGGTTTTGGGTATCTAGGGTTTTGACACCGAGGTTTCAGCCTAAGGATGTCGGTGAGCTATTGTAATGTATAAATAAAGGTCAAGAGGACCTGAGATGGGTTATATCAAGTTATGTTATGAGGATATATTGTCATTGAGAGGGAAGTATTGTAGTGTGAGAACAATTTGTATTGTAAGATCTTCAGTTGGGTGTGAAGGTCAAGTCTTGCAGCTGGGTGTGAAGGTCAAGTCTTGCAGCTGGGTGCACAGGAAGAGGAGAGACAGAGAGAAGAAGAAAGAAGATATTCTAGCTAAGAGTGCATATAAGAAATGTATGCTTCATCTTAATACATTATAAAGCATAGTTCTATGGATGTAGCCCTAGAGAGAGGGTGAACCACGTATATCTTGTGTCGTATGTGTGATTGATTCTCTATTCTTTGTCATTGATATTCTGCTATTGTATTACTATGTTAGATATGATCAGTAGTTGTGTGAAGTAGATCTAAGATGATAAGTGATTTATGCATACTGTATTGTTATGTATTAGATCCACTTGATATTCCCCTTGGTTGTAGACATCTCTGTCTTGCAACCACCCCATAGCTACTTTGGGTGAGACTGCATCTGCTTCGTAGGTGTTGCCGAAAGGGCCAATAGTTAGGGCTTGTTGGTGCACTCTTGGAGCTAAACCCAGGGTTTTCCCCTGTGCCAACAAGTATGGCATGAGATATTTGGTCATTTAAACTTTAGGTACATGCAATGACTTTCCAAGCAAGGAATGGTCAAAGGCTTTCCAGACATTCACTTTTCTGAAGGGTTTTGCGAAGGATGCATTCTTGGCAAGCATCCTAGAGAGAAGTTTGAAAAGGGGAAGGCAAGGAGAGCCTCTTCTTCCTTGGATCTTGTTCATAGTGATCGCATGGGTCCATTTCAACATCAATCCATCAGCAAAGGAAGGTATTATCTTACATTTATTGATGATTACTCGTGCTATACTTGGGTTTATTTTCTTGGGAAAAAGTCTGAAGTTTTTGAGCATCTCAAAGACTTCAAAGCTATAGTAGAGACACAAACTGGGAAGAAAATCAAGATCCTTTGTACAAACAATGGGTGGGTGTATATCAACAAATATGTTCATAATCTTTGTCGTGAAGTTGGTATCCAGTTGCAATAGACAGTTCCATACACTCCACATCATAATGGAGTTGCTGAAAGGAAGAACATGTCTCTCAAGGAGATGACCAGTTGCATGTTACATGCAAAATTACTTCCTTCCAAGCTTTGGGCTTTGGAACTTAACTGTGCTTCTTACATACATAATAGAGCACCTCACAGATCTATTGAGGATATGACACCATTTGAGGCTTGGACATGTTAAAAACTAGATGTCACACACTTTTGCATCTCTGGATATAGAGCATGGGCCCATATTCTTTCTGGATCCACAGAGCACACCTTACATCTTTGTGGGATATCCATATGTTGTGAAGGGGTACAAAGTGATTTTTCCCTCTACAGACTAGCTCATCATTGATCGTAGTCTTTAGTTTGAGGATATTCCTTTGCATGCACCTCCAGTGCAACATGCATAGACTCTTGTGCTTCCATCAGTTCCAAATATTAGATATGATGATTCCACACACTTAGATGCTACATATTCAGACATAGATTCAGAGGATTTTGTACATGCATATGCACAGGTAGTACAACCAAATGAGGAGCCAGTGTTGGAGCTTCAACAAATGCCCAAGTGGGCACAGTCCACATTTTAGGCAGTAGGAAACCTTGTAGGGGATCCATTGGATTCGAGGAGGACTCGATCTCAACATGTGGATCCTTCTCATGTACTTTCATCTTTTGAACCAGTGATGTCGATGCATTGCTATATGGTTCAATATTATGATCCACATACCTACAATGAGGCTGTTGGCAATCGATTATGGGAAGCATCCATGCAGGAGGAGCATGACTCTCTCATAGAGAATTAGACTTGGGATCTGGTTCCACTTCCACCAGGGAGGAAACTTATCATATGAAAATGGGTCTATAGGACCAAGAGAGAAGCAAATGGTTAGGTGAGAAGGTACAAGGCTAGATTAGTTGAAAATGGATTTCAACATATTCATGGGATATATTATGATGAGACCTTTTCTCTTGTAGCAAAGATGGACTCCATTCACTTGGATCTAGCCATTACAACAACCAAAGGATGGGAAGTTCACCATATGGATGTGAATAATTCTTTTCTTCATGGTGACCTTTTAGAGGAGATCTACATGGAGCAGCCATAGGGGTTCATTCATAACTCATCTTTAGTATGCAGACTGAAGAAGTCTCTCTATAGCCTCAAGAAGGCACCTAGAGCATGGTATGCAAAGATGGATTCTTACTTTCTTTCACATGATTTTGTTAGATGTAAATCTGATTCCAATGTTTACTTGCTGAGGAATACTAACTCTGTGATGATTTTAGTACTCTATGTTGATGATCTTTTGATCACTGGTAGCTCTTCTTCAACCATTTCTTTGGTCAAATATATTTTGCATGAAAGGTTTTCTATGATGTACATGGGTCCACTACACTTCTTTCTTGGTCTTGAGATTAGTCAGGATGCTTCCGACATCAAACTTTCTCATGCTAAGTATGTCAGGGATCTTCTGGATAGATTCCACATGACAGACTGCAAGTCTGCACCTACACCCTTCTTATCTGGGATCATACTTGAGGATGGCAGGGATACACCATTAGTGGACAACACTTTGTATCGACAGTTGGTGGGGAGTCTTCTATATCTCACCCACACCCATCTAGATATCTCATATGCGGTAGGAGAATTTTCCAGATACATGCAAGAATCGCATGATTTGCACTGGAAGGCTTCCAAGCACATCCTCATATATGTTTAGGGCACCATGAGTTATGGGATTCACTATGTAGTTGGTTGTGCATTAGATATCATAAGATTCAAGTATTCATATTGGGATGGTGATAGCACAAATCACAAGTCCAGACTCCACGTCCGGGTACACTCTCAGTTTGGGGTCAGGCCTAATTTGATGGTCAAGTAAGAAGAAATCATCCATTGCTTTATCTTCCGCAGAGGCTGAGTACAGAGGAGTAGTCAATCATGTCATTCAGACACTTTGTCTTCAAAACTTCCTTACCGATCTTGGTATCGAGTTTCACTATCCGAATATCATATGGTGTGACAATCAAAGTACATTGAGATTTTGCAGAGATCCAATACAACGACAACAAACCAAACATATCGAGGTCCACATGAATTTCATCATAGATTTAGTACCTGACATGATCATTGATTTTCATTTATTTCCTTCCTATGAAAATACTGCCGACATATTCACTAAAACCTTCACTGAGCAGAGGTTTCAGACTTTGTGGGATTGTCTTGCAGTGAAGAACACAATTGCCTAGCAGCTACATTTTCTTCTTTTGATGCATTGTCTTTTGAGGGGGGGTTTTGTTCCCACATGGTTTTCCCTTTTTCCTCATTTTTATTAAGTTTTCATTAGTTGCATTGTACATGAGTACCTAATATGGCCTGGTAGCTTAAACTCATTTTTAACTCCATAGTGATGTTCAGGGGGGTGTTGGAGAAATTTCTATTTTCGGCACACTAGTTCAATGGGAGTTAACTGACCAGTTCTATTTTAGACTTTCTAATTTTAGACCATCACTATTATGCATGCATTCCTAAGAAAATCTCATTGCAACTCACTGCTTCTTATCTTTTCTTAATTATAGGATGTCATTTCCTATATGAGTGAATATCACTCACTCATTGAACATATCATAATATGCATTGATTCTCATTCTTCATATTGTATCTCTCTTCCTTTTCTTGATAATATGTGTTTGTGTATGCTTTATCTAGGTCTCCTGTGCAGGTTTCCATGAAACAATGACAACATGCGCCAAGTGCCTTCCTTCTTGAGGACCATGATGACAGGGGAAGAATAGGGGCTAGTATTTGGACAAATAACACCTGCTTCTAACAATTCTTGGAAAACTTTCCCAATTTAATTTTTTTGAGAAAATGGATGATGATAAGGGCACATATTTGGAGGAATATTGCATTGGATTGAAGGAATGGAGTGATCATGGTCACTATAGGAGTGGGGAAGGCCCTGGGAGTTTGGAAAATATTGGGATGTTGGGAAAGGATATATTGAAGGTCGGGGTGCACCGAGGGAGTCTCAAATACTTGAATGGAATGGAGTTGGGGAATGATGCCAAAATGACCTTTTTTGAGTAACTTTTCCATGCGGTGGGAACTGATGATCTCCGAAGAGCCTACTGTAATTCCTTAGAATTCATATTGCTGGCCTTCCTGTTGGAATTACATGGTTAAATCCTTAAAATAAATGGTGATGGGGATGAGAGTGTGTATCCATTCAAAACTAAACACAATGTCACAACAACCCATGTCAATAGAAAATATGTGAGATTTCAAGTTATACTGACCAATTTGTAGGCACACATTTTTACAACACACCCCCCACATTTCATGGAACCACCATTGGAAATCATGATTTGAAAATTACCGACAACACAGATATAACAATTGATTTCTTGGGAAAGGATATGACGACTAAAATTATGAGTTCTTCCACTGTCAACTAAGATGATGACTTTCCCGTGCTTAATGTAACCAATCAATTTGAAGATTTGGGGAGTAGGAGAGCCAATGAGAGCATGTGGCGAGATCAACGGGTAAACTTATAGAGGAACAAAGGGTGGTGTAATATCATCTGATTGGGTTAAATTCACCTCAGATGAAGCCTCAACATCGTCATCAGAATATCCTTCGAAATGACCATAAAATATTTAAGTTATTTACACATGTGCCCAGGAAATTATTTCTCATCACAATTATAGCAAAGACCCTTGAGTTGACATTTAACCATTTCCTCCCTTGTTAATTTTTTGACCTTGAGAGGAGTGGAAGGATTGGGAGTGTGACATCCCTGCTATAATCCCCAGTCTAATTAATTGTTATGTAAATATAATGTGTGGCTATAGCCAAAATGATCTAATATGCGAATTTTGTTTCTATGTTTTAATAATAAAATGTGATGCCAACTGCTAATGGGACATGGAAAAGAGGTGGGGGGATGAATTAATCCACAATAGGGGGAGTGTCTAGGATAATGGCCAAGAGGGGTCCAAGGGGGAAATACCCATGTATATTAATATAGCCCATTTTCTAAAACTTGCTAGTTGTATATGAACCTTCCAATTTTTGATTGAGTGTTCCCAAATCCAATCATTGAATACATGTAAGAGGGTGGTTGTGAGTGGTAACATCCCATAGTTATTGGGAACATGGGGGTTGATTAAAATCAACTTGTAGAAGAGTGTGATTTAAGAAATTCAAGCCAAAGGGAAGATATTTGTATGGGTTGAGAGAACAGTTCGAAAAAAAAGAAGTTTTTGTGCATGAGGAAGAAAGGAGAGAGAAATAAGGAGAGTTGAAAGTTGGCGCAACCATGTAGAGAGAACTATAGAGAAAGATGGAACATATGTGGAGTGTTTTGGAGATAAATATTGAAGAGACAGGTTTTCAGACCTGAAGAGTCAACTCCAGAGTGAGTTGCACTAGAACAACAAGTGTTTGTTGTTGGTTTGTTGGTAGTTTTCCTAGAAACAAGTTCCCTTGAGTTCCCAGCTGAGAGATCCCTAGATACCTGTTCTAGAGAGACCTTATAAACGAATGGAAAATTCCTTGGGTTAATCCTGATAAACAGATGGAACATCCCTTGGTTTATCCCTGATAAATGAATAGTGCATTCCTTGGGTTGGATAGGTCAGAAGGAAGAGAGCTGGTAGAAAAATCAGGATAGTTGTAGGAGAATATCAATTGGGTTATGAGTTTTATGAGCTACAAGTGGATTGTGAGAGACCACATGATTTTTTGGATTACTAACCTCAACTCGGGGGGAATGGATGTTGAGATTTGGAACAATCAGTCTAAGGTTGGGTGAAACATCTATCCCAAGCACTTGGTTGCATAATTCTTGTTTAAAGATAAGTGCTTTATCTTGTTGCTGAGTTATTTCCCTCCTAGATGACCTTTCTTAGATGCGAAGAAGATTTTGGAAGCAAGAGATCCATTGGACAGATGTTAAAATACCCTAGAAGAGAAGTCGACCCATCTAGAAGGAAAAGAAGACTATAAATAAGGAGGATCCTTAGCTCATTTTTTCACTCACTCACACTCTCCTAGATACACAGAAGTAAGGTGCAAGTTTGGAGGAGGTGATGCAGTAGCTGCAGTTGCATAGTTTATTCTTGTTCAGGGATTTGGTATCTCTCTATTGTGTGCTACTCCTTGAGGAGGTAAGCTACCTTTGTATGGTGTTGCTGCTACAGTTGGGGTGGTATTTCTGGTTAATCTAGCACTTGTGCTATTGTTTATTTGATTGGACTTTCTTTTTGAACAAAATCTATCTAAGAAAGGTTGTTAGGTTTTTCCAAGGATAAATCTCTTATGTTCCTTTCTGTCTCTTTTTTATGTTTCTACTACTTAGTACATGATATATATGTTAATGGTAACGAATTAAAAGAACACTAGTAACACTAATGATCTGTAAATAAGGAAAATCCAACATGGTATTAGAGTTGGTTACCTTCAGAACAATTTGACCACTGGAAGGAAGATCGCTACAGCGACACCTTGCAACACCTTGTAGTTGCAATACTTTTTCAAGCTCGTTGAATTGGTGAATTTTGAAAAATTGAGTTTTTTTTTCCAGTGCTATGGTTTCTACTGGCGAAAATTTCAACCAGTATGAGAGTTGAGGATAGATTGGATGGAGAAAATAACTTCAGATCTCGGAAGCATAGAATACAACTCATTCTAGAAGAGAATGAATTATTTGATCACATCAAGAAGATTCTTCTAGAACCTAAAGATGAAGAAGCAAAGACAAAGTTCAAGAAGTATGAGTTCAAGGCCAAGAGGATCTTGACAGACTTAATCAAGGATCACCTAATACCCAATGTATCAGAACTAAATAATTCAAAGGAGATGTACGATGCTGTAACCAGAATCTATGAAAGCAATAACACTAGTCGGAAGGTTACCCTATGAAATCAACTGATAAATGTGACTATGAACAAGTCAAAGATGATAACCAACTTCTTTACAAGGATCTTACAAATCAAAGACCAGTTAGCATCCATTGGAGATCTAGTAGAAGATTTTGAACTAGTAACCACTACTCTAAATGGTTTCCCTTCCTCTTGGGACCCATTTGTCCAAGGAATTTGTGCAAGAAGGAAGTTACCCAAGTTTGACAAGTTATGGAAAGATTTGTCTTAAGAGGAATCTATATTGATATCCAAGACACAAAAGACTAATGAGGATGAAAATCAAGCACTTTCTACCCAAGTGAAGAAGAGAAAGAAAAGGGAAGAAGGTAGCCCGAAGAAATCTAAGAGACCTCGTTATAAGAAGGATACATCAAAGATTAGATGCTACAGTTGCCAGAAGTTGGGACATTATGCCTTTCAATGTCCATATAGAAATGAAAAAATAAAGGAAGAAACACCATGCACATACAACAGATGTCGAAGACCACTCAAAGACATCAAAGGCTAGATATATATATTTTTAGACAATGGTGTTTTCATATGAAGGATAGAAGGAAACACAAGCAAGACAACAACACCAGACTCCAGGTTTGCATATCAGGTTTGATATTTCATATTGTTGTTTCTTAAGAAAGTATTGTACCTAGGATAAGAATCTTTACAACTTTATTGTTTTCTATTTATATCAAATCTTTAGGTACACCTGAATAATTTTGGTATGATTATCATTAAGAAAATTCACATTATTCATTATTAATGATATACTTGTCTGCAAGATGAAATTGATCTCCTCTAGGAGATGTTCTTGATTACTAACCATTCCATGGAGGTTACCATGGATATTTTGTTCTTGTTTCTTGTTTTGGGAAGGTCATAGGTGATAGCTTTGAGAAGGTGCTATGATAATGGTTGAAGGAGGAAACTATTTAGACAGTCTCTAGACGAGACATAGAACTGTGTACATGAATGTACACACCAATGTGAATTAGAATATGAATAAGAGTATCTCTTATGGAGATTGACTGTGAGGAGAAGAAGGCTCTAAATATGATCATACAATTAATTTGACCACACTTAAGATCATCAAGTCAGTAGTGCCAGAAGGGCCTACCTAGAAACGATGCAGTAAACAAACATGTTCTCATGGTAGCTTGCATAATGAAAAGGAGATACAGATACAATACAGTAATAAGACATACTATGAAGAGAAGTAGATGACTCCACCAGTAGGTGCGGTAGGCGGCCCCACCAAGTACCAGCTTAGAAGGATCTATATTTCAGAAGGAGTCAACCCTTAGGATCCAGTAGGGATGATAAACCTCTCAACAAAGTCCATAGGAGATCAGAATTCATAATAAGTCAACAGATGTAGCGGAAGCAGGTGGATTTGGAGATCGTATAGACTCAAAGGGAGTCAATATTCAGAGGGAGCATATAGATTCAAAGTGAGATTGATCTCAGAGAGAGTTAGTGGCTTAGAGACTTTCATTTAGAAATCATTCCTTCTCAGATTCATATAGGAGATAGAGACATCTTCCAGGACTGACAGAAAGGTGTCATGAGTTGAGGAGGATAGATCGAAGATTTAGAGGCTTCTAGGAGATGTGAGATCTCCTGGGAGTATTCCCTTGTCTCGATAGACCTTGCTGTAATGAAAAAGGAGGAAGCCAGTCAGAAAGATTGGGATATACATTTTTCCTCGGTTCCAGAAACCACACATGTTTTCCAACTATGTGGCACTGATAAAAAACATCATTTATTCATATCCTTCCACCATTGAAGAAGCTCCTGAGAAGAAGGAATGGAAGGATGCCATGATGGAGGAGTATCATTCCATCATGAATAATGATGTGTGAGAGGTGGTTTTGAGGCCAAAAGGGAAGTCAATAGTGACTTACAAGTTGATCTACAAGATCAAGCATGCTGCAGATGGAAACATATAGATGTACAAGCTTGATTTGTGTCCTGAAGATTCTCCCATCAAGAGAGAGAAGATTATGATGAGACACTTTCTTGGTAGCCAGAAGAAGTGTACATAGAGAAACCACAAGATACATGAGAAGGTGTCTCATGTCTGAAGAAGGATTTGCATGGGCCCGAGAAAGCACCTAGGGCATGATATGCCAGATCAGACAATTATTTGATGGTTTACCATTGATCCTACATGTGGATGACCTGTGTCTTACAAGAGATGAGCATCTCATAGTTGGGTGCAAGAGGGAGCTTGCTTCAGATTTAGAGATGAAGGATCTAGGTATTCTTCATTACTTCTTGGGATTGGAAGTGTGGCAGAGATCATACAAAATTTTCCTTATCCAAGGAAAATATACTGTTGATATTCTATAAATATTCGATATTATGGATTGCAAGTCCATGACCACACCCATGATGATAAATCTGAAGTTCTTGAGTGACAAATATTCATATTTGGTGGATCCCATGATGTACAGATAATTGATTGTATCTTTGATGTACCTGGTTAACACCAGGCGAGACATATGCTTTGCAATGAATACCTTGAGTCAACACATGGTTGAACCTAGACATGTACATTGGATGGAAACAAAACATATGTTGAGGTACCTTCGTGGTATAGTTGGATATGGATTGAGATATGTCTCAAGTGGAGATGTGAAGTTGTAGGGATATACAGATTCTGACTGGGAAGGGAGTGGAGTGGATCAAAAGAGTACTTCCGGATGATTTTTTAGTTTTGGATCATGCATGATCTCATGGTTGAGAAGGAAGAATACATAAGTGGAACTCAATACAACATAAGTAGAGTATATCACATCAAGCATGGAAAGACATGAAACAGTGTGGCTTTGGAAGTTTCTAGCCAAGATATTTGATCTAGAATTGGAGCCAACTTTGATACATTGTGACAATCAAAGTTGCGTGAAGCTTACCGAGAACCTTGTATTCCATGAAAGGTCTAGGAATATATAGATAAAATATAATTACATCTAGGACATGGTGCAGAGAGGATATATGGAGCTCTAGTACATATCCATGGATGAGTAGATAGCAGACATTCTCACCAAGCCCTTGTCAAGAGTGAAGTATGAGTACTTCAGGGACAAGCTTGGAGTGTTTCCAAATGTCCACCATTGTTGAGAGGTAGGTGTGTTGTTTCTTCTCATGCCGGCTATCCCCTCTGGCCAAGGGTTCCCTGGATCATTCATATGAGGTGACCGAGGGGTAATGCATTGTCGGACCTGCTGAGAGAAGAAACATCACACACATAGTTGTAAGACTATGGATTAGGTTGTGTGACTCTAGACAGTAGTTGTGTGCTACTTTAGTGGATATGTTCCACTGGCGGAGGCTATGTGACTCCAGACAATAGCTGTGTGCTACTTCGGTGGATGTGTTCCACTGACGGAGGCTGTGTGACTCCAAACAATAGATGTGTGCTACTTCGGTGGATGTGTTCCATTGGTGAAGGCTGTGTGACTCTAGACAATATCTATGTGCTACTTCAGTGGTTGAATACCACTGACGGAGACTATGTGTCTCTAGACAGTAGTTGTGTGCTACTACAGTGGATGTGTTCCACTAGCAGTGACTATGTGTCACTAGACAATAGTTGTGTACTACTTGGTAGCAATTGTGATCTATTGGATGACATTGTAGTAGTTGTGTGCTACTAGCTTATTGTCATGGAGATTACTAGATCGTTTAGATGTATCTATGTGTGCTACCATTTGATTGTAGAGACTATGCTTGGTGATTCAAGCTACCAAAGGCATTGTAGCAGTTGTGTGTCTTCTAGCATATTGAAGAGTAGTTAGAGGACTACCAGATGAAGACATCATGAAATATGCCTCCCTATATAAGAGTGTGTGTTTATGTTTTGGTAGCCACGTGAGGATGTTTACCTCCTAGATGACCTTTCTTATATGCGAAGAAGATTCTGGAAGCAATATATACATTGGAAATATGTTGAAATACCCTGAAAGAGAGTCGACCCAGAAGAGTAAAGTATAATGAAAAGACACCTTCTCAGAAGAGAAGTCATCCCAATTCAAAGGAAAATAAGACTATAAATAAGGAGGTACCTTAGCTTATTTTTTCACTGACTCACACTCTCTCAGCTACATAGAAGCAAGGCACAAGTTTGGAGGAGGTGACGCAGTAGTTGCAATTGCACAATTTATTCTTGTTCAGTCTTTTGGTATCTCTCTCTTGTGCACTACTCCTTGAGGAGGTGTGATACCTTTGTATGGTTATGCTGTTGCAGCTGGGGTGGTATTTCTAGTTAAGCTAGCACTTGTTCTAGGGTTTATCTGATTGGACTTTCTTTGTGAATGAAATATATCTAAGAAAGGTTGCTTGGTTTTTCCCCCATTTGGGGTTTTCCTAGGATAAATCTCTTGTGTTATTTTGTGTCTCTTGTTTATGTTGCTACTGCTCAGTACATGATATATATGTTAATGGTAAAGAAGTAAAAGAACACTAGTAAAACTAATGTTATGTAAATAAGGAAAATCCAAAATTATTTCTATGCATGAACTCTGTGTAAATGAGAATGACTTATATGATGTTGCAATGAGTGGTTTAGCTGCATTTCATGTTGATTATTAACATGCTTTAGATGCATCTATTTTATGGTTATAGACAATAGCTAAATATTTTTTAAATTTGTAGCTGTAAGCTACAAGAAATTGACTAACAATAAAATAATTACTTTAGTTAGTAGAAATTTCGTTTTTATGTGTATTTCACACTGTAATGCCCCTCGGTTGGGCTGGGGAACATTATAAAGTGGTATCAGGACTATAATTGGGAGAGTTTTGTGTGGCATGGACCAACTTGGATGGTTGGGAATGTTACAAATTGGTATCAGAGCTGTAAAAAGGGAGAGTTTTGTGTGGCGTGGTCTAGCCTGGGTGGTTGGGAATGTTAAAAAGTGGTATCAGAGCCCAATTTTCAACACCAAGTTTGGATTGGCCGAGTTAGCAGAATGATGAAGAAAAATTTTGTAGAGAATTAATTATGGAGTATGTCTGCAACTTGTTTAATTAAATTACTACAGTAAAATTGAGAGAAATTTCATGGGTAATGTGAAGAATTGAGTCTTTTTGAAAATTTTGAACATAAGCAAAATAAAAAAAAATTGGGTATTTTTTCATACGATGATGTCGGCATGATGTGGATGTCACGTGTCAGCTGATGTGGTAGAATAAAGATGTGTATTTCCATGGTGGAAGGTACATGTTGGATGGGATGAAAGTTGGAAGGTGATGTGGAACCATGTGGTAGGTCAACTATCAGTCCTAGGAAACTGCGGTAAGAAGTGGAAAATTGACTAAGTCCCAAGGATCGATCTGGCGGATGGTGGATGGAGTTACAAGAGTAAAATAAATATGGGATCGCTCGAACCTGCGGTGAAATTTTGAAATTTGACTAAGTACCAAGACTCCGGGTGTGAAGAACATGGAAGTTACATGGAGATGGGAAGGTTACAAGATTATGAGTATGAGAGTCCATGTAGATGGGAAAATGTTTAAGTGTTGAGGCTTCTCAGATAGACTTATTAAAGGAAGGTTACAAGATTATGAGTCCACGAGTTTGCAAGTCCATGATTTTGTAAAGGAAAAATAAGCTAAGTGTTGGTGGTGAGTTCATGGAAGGTATGAAGATAGACCATGAGTCCACAAGTACGCCACCCGTGAGCCTATGAATATAGTAAAGAATATAAGTATAAGTGCAAAGTGAGTGTGACAGAACTAGAGGGTGTAAATTGGAGGACATGCAAGCACGAAATGAAGAAGATATATGACTTAGATCCGTGGTGAATCATTAAGACAAATCAATGGAAAAGATCTAATCAAGAAATGATTGGAAGGTTGTTGAGCATTTCTACTATGTTGCACATGCTAATGAATATTCCTTCACTGTTTTTCCACCATAAATTTCAGTTCATAGCTCAGATTGGAGCAAACGAATAGTCATTGGAAAGGTATTGAGGAGTATAAGATATATGTCAACCCATAATTTTGATTTGGGCATTATATTTTCTTCAAAAGTGATAAAAGTGAATTCTGTACCAACAAAAGAGTGGAATTTGCAACTTGTAATTGTTGAAACTTTTCGCTCAAAACTCAGATTGAAGCATGAGGAAAACCATTGTAAAGTTGTTTCGAAAATGAATGCATTTAAGGAATGCTACTTGGTACTAGTGCATTAATATTATTCATAATTGAAAATGAAGGATGACTTGTAATCTAGTTGATAAATATTTTGCAATATGCTTAATTCTAGTAGTGAACTATTGCATGCAGATTCTTGTAGAATTATAGATACAAAAAAGCAGACTTTAGTTCCTACATGAGAAATAGATACATGGAGGATGCTAAAGGGATTTACAACCATGAAGAAGAAATTGGAGGTATGCATACCAGCATGGGCAATGCTGATACTGAGTGTTGGGTTACTTACTTATTTTGTCTGAGCTTATTGACTCAGGGTCCATGTTTGTTTGGGTTTCCAACAAATCCTCTAAAACTATCAGCCCTCCTGGTAAACTAGAAGGAAACACAATGCACAAAACGCATTGCACGGTCTCACTCGAGATAACTTTAATGGGTGGTTGTAATACTCATGTGTTTTTAGCCTAGGATTGAGTGCGAGATATGAGAACTGTATATTGAACCGCTATTATAACTTGTAAACACAATATACCATCGTTTGTGAATAAGTAGGAAATATAGAAACTCATTCATTAAGCATAAAAATAACTACTAAAGACAATAAAGATATGCATGAATTCATCACATAACATAGATGTTACCATGGTTCACCCCCTCCTGGGCTACGTCCACAAAGATCTGGCTCTTGGCTCTTTTATTATAGTATTTCTGCATCTACAGCGCTACGCGCTTTTAAAATTCTTCTCAGTTGGGTAAGATCTATATGAGGCAGACTAGATTGCACCATGATCCTTAGCTTGCGATCTAACCCTCAATATCTATCCTCCTCAGTCCTCTCCAACTCAACAACTTACAAAATTAGGTTATAAAACAAAATATTACACATATCAACTTGCTACAACAACTCTCTCTACAATAACGACTTATCTCTAGAAAATATGAACTAGCCCCCTTATGATACCTATGTATCTATATTTATACATTTCTATCTCTTCAGCCATTACAATACATTACCAAAACCCTAACCCTATCGTCATTAGGTCTTCCCTGCATGCGCGTGTGTTGTTCTTCCTTCCAGTTGTCACTTTCCTCATGCATGCTTTATTTCCCAAAATCACCTTCCTTTCCACTTTGGTCTTCTTCCAAAAGGCCCCCAACACTGACATGTGGCTCATCCCGAGCCACCTAACAAAAATATTTGATCTCCCCGGTGATCACCTGGAACTTTTCCTTGAGCTTCGCTACTTGTGTCTGCGCCTTCACGGTCTTCTCCTTAAGTGTGTCTACTATCTGGGCTACAATTTCATCACTGATTAATCCTGCCTACTCTTCCTGAGTTTGTGATATATGTGTCTTGGCTTCCTCTACCTATGCCAGGATTTCTACTACCCTCTCTTGAAATGGTTCCATTTGAGCTCGACGCTCCTTCTTCTGTGTTTGTGCAATGGTGAGTTCTTCCTATAGTTTCTTCATGTCCTGTGCCCCTTTGACATGCTCCGTGATGGACATTGTCTTCTGCCTCTGCTTGAGGTCTTGGATAGCTGCGCTTATATTTTCTTCTTCCTTATCCCACTTCTGGACTTTCTGATCCTCTTCTAACTTTTTCCAAAGCTATGCTTCTTTATCGAACAAGTCGGCTACTGTGTCGGCCTGTTGCTCTATCTTCTGTAGTTGCGTCGTTGCCTCCTGATTCCTTTGCTCCTTTACTGCTGGTGGAGTGGTGGGTGTGAGTTTCTCATGGAGATTATTGATCTCCTTCTTATATTGATCAATTGCCTGTGAAATCTGATCAACAGTTTCTAATGCTATAAGTTCATCTATCTGCGCGGTATTTGGAATCTTCTCATAATTTCTTGCAACTTTCTGCTCCAATCCATTCTTGTGCTCTCTTTCCTCTTGGGTTTCGAACTTATCTTGCTCGCATATTATTTCCAATGTGTCCCACTTCTTTGTTGCTTGTTGTAATTCAGCTAAGTCTATACATGCCCGCGATTGTACCTCTTGGGTAACGCTAACCTGCAGTTTGTGTAGAGCCTTGGATGGTATTCATGACAATACTAGTTGGATTTGGGCTAAGTCCTTTAGGGGTGTCTACCCCATGATCTCATCCATGCGCAACATACTAGGTGTGATGTGGAATGTTGCGCTTGACTGCGGTATTGTATGAAGTGTATCGCAATCGCCTTCATCCAATATTTCTTCTGTCTACGGTGTTGATGGCTCTGTTCCCATGCTGCTTCCTGATGTCTGTACTTCCCCGATTTTCTTCAGGAACTATCGCATGTCTGGCATCTCCTCTTGAATCCTGTCTGTGTGGTGCGTAACATTTTCAAAATCCTCAGATAGACAATCCTGGACCACTCAGGCTATCATTTCTCCATCATCCTCCGTGATCATATATTCTGGAGGTGTTCTTTGTGCCTTCATTTTCTTGCACACTCCTCCTACCTGCATGTCTAGCCTCTTATTCCCACTTAGTTCTTGTGAGTTGGGACTTGGTGTGGTCCCTTACGCTGCCTCAGTCTATTTCAACTATTCTTTGCTCGACTATGTATTATCCTTCTTTCATTTCTGGGTCCCCATCTTCACTGTGCCTTCGTTTGTTTTCTTTGTCTTTGTCTAGCCCGTCCTCCATTTCTTGGGCACTGGGACTGCTTGAGGCTATGTTTCTCCCTTCCCTACCTCTTCTTCTACTATCCTTTCTGACAAGTCTTGGGTGAGGACTGGAATCTTCCACTCATCTTCCTAGTCTTTGATCACCATGTCAATGTCACCCTCTATGATACAATAGCGCATTTGTAGCCACTATTTATTGGGATCCTTCTGCGCTTGTATCCACATCGTATGTTGTGTGGCCTTAAAGTTGGAGATATCTCGATACTGTGTGACAACCTATGGTGTGATCCTCCACATGTTGGAGATGGCTTCCTGCATGTCACGAAGGTATCCTTCGAATACAGCTGCGTTCATATTCTTTTGCTTAACATCTGGCACAATGCCTAGTGATAAATACCTCACTCCATAATTCGGCTTGGGTCTAGTGCTGAAGAATGTGTAACTTGGTTCCTTACATCCTACAATAGCTATTAATAGGAGTAGCCATGAGTAGTGAAATTATGTTCTGAGATCCTATGCATCTTTGCAGTCATCTAGAAACAAATTCAAGAGATAGGGTGCCCAACTGACTGATGTGACCTCGACGCACTGAGCTTCTACTGCGATGACCCCGACCATAACTTCTTCCCTGTGGCATTTTCTCAACAGTTTGCAGGCCAAGATTTTTGTGGCCATTTGTGTTGCGACATCATTTATCCTCTTGATTATGATTCCTCACGTCCCCTTGTCAGTACCATATTTCTTCTTCATTTCCTCTGCAAGTGATTTCTCCTTTGACTTATCATTGAGGAATTGTGTGGGATCCACGCCCCTGGATGGAAACCCTGTGATGTGTGCAATAAGCTCTACGTCTATTGAGACACGCTTGTCCAACCAAATGTCCCCACCATATGTGACTGCTAACAATTGTTTGACACAACTGCTTGTGTACTGTCCTCTACCAAAGTGTGGTAAATTCAACAGACCTAAAATCCCCATTTTCTCCAATCCTATTGCCCATTGGAGTGGTTGGTCAATCGGTTCCCCAACCGCATTCACTCCCATAGTCTGTAAATATACCCTCTTTGGGAATTTTGGGAACTTGTTTGTGTATTATACATCATGAACCAAGTATTTTAGCTTGTCGATATGCCCCAAAAATTCTGGTTTCACCTATACCCCATCTGGTATCCACAGAAAAACAAGGGCTATGATGGGTTTCTTGTGAGGTGACCTAGGTACCTACTGCTTGTCTTTCTTCAGTGGTGGCTGGTTGGAAGTTCCAACGACCATCGTTTATACTTCATCATACCATTCTAGCCAACCCGTGACATCTTCTATTGTTCCTTCTAGTGGTTTTTCTGACACGGTGGTTTGAGACTCATCTAGCTCGACTGTTTCTTCCTGATTCGTCACTGTTCCATTGACTCTTAGAGTTTATTTGGTGATTTCTAGTTGCGCCTCCTTCAGGGTTTTTTCATCCTCATTCTGTTTTTCCCGTGTCTCTGTTGGCATATCTACATTCATGCTTTCCATTGCTGGCTATTGGGTTTCTTCCACCACAAGTGTGGGGTTCACTGGTGTTGTATCTGGTGATGGGATTTCATCAACATTAACGACCTCCGGCGGTTGCTGTTCGCCTTCATCCAATTGTACTCGTGACCTGGTTCTAACTCTGGGTTGTCTAGCAGTCTGTCTTTCTTCTACTTTCTTTGGTGGTGCCATGGTGGTGAATGTCGAACGTTTGCTGAGTTTGAATCATCTCTGTGACCTATGTGAACTCCGCTCTGTGCTCCTTAGCCTCTATCATTCTTTCTCTATTCTCTTTTCACAGATGGACTCCTTGCTCCCACGTTTGTGCGTTGTATGGGCATTGCATGAAGCTTGTCGAGGACACTACCTTAATTATGGGTTCAATGCACCTATGATTCTTTCATACTTTCCACTACTCTTCCTTTTCGTCTCCATTTGGCATGATTAATGTGGCGTCCCATCGATCCTTTCTGACATTCAATTCCGTATACCTCCGTCTTTTTGTACTGCTTTTACCGTCTTTCTGTTTCCCTCTTGTTTCCCTTTTTACGTGGACATTAGCCTTATCCTTGCCAATTTTGTTATTCCTAAGTGTGCGCGCTCCTTTCGACGCACTTTTCCTCTATTGTTACTGTTTAAAATTCTATTTTTTGTTTTTAACTGCGCGGTGGGTGGTCGACTGTCCTTGTACAACTTCAGTGGGCTCTTGTTTATTATCCCTCTGAGTTCTACGCCTGATAAGTCCTTCAACTGTATAGCTCCTCCATCTGTGATAGATTTTACTTCATACGGTCCTATCCAGTGCATTCTTAGCTTTCCTGGGTGCTGAAATGATTTTCTGTCATACATTAACACTAGATCTCCTTCCTTGAAAGTTTTATTCTTGATGTGTCTATCATGTCAAGCTTTGTCCCTTTATTTCTGAACTTGTTGGTGGAACCCTACTAAGATCCAATCTTCCTCCATGGTCATAAACTGGTTTAGTCTCTCTTGTACTGTGTCTCATTCTATCATACGTGTGATTGCTGCTATGCACAAACTTGGTACTAAAAATTCTAATGGCACCACTGCTTCTTGGCCATAGACCAGTTTAAATGGTGTGTGCCTTGTCAATTTTTTTCCCGTAGTCCTATAGGCCCATAATAATGTTGGTACTTTGAGGTCCCAATCGTCCATGTTGACATTACATATCTTTGTCAGCACATTCTCCAGAATTTTGTTAAATGCTTCTACTGTGCCATTTTCCTGTGGGTGATATGGTGTGCTCTTCTGATGATGGAATTCAAACTCTTCAATCATAGATATGATAGTGTTGTTTATGAAGTGCGTGCCTTGGTCACTCATCCAAACTCTTGGGCACCCAAATCGAGTGATTACTTGTTCGAATAGAAAGTGTGTCACTATTTCTGCGCTGCAATCCTTCACTGGTGTGGCTTCTACCCATCTTGTTAGGTGTTATGTTGCGGTGATAATGTACCTAGCTCCTGTTCTTATTGTTGGTGGGTTGATTGGTCCCACAAAGTCTATTGCCCACTTATCGAATGTCTTCAATGTTACTTGTGGTTGTAATGGAATCTCATCCCTTCTGTTGGGCTTACCTACCATTTGATAGACATCACATCTTTGATAGTACTCCTTTGAGTCTCTGTGAATCGTTGACCACCATAGTCCTGCATGCAATACCTTATGCGCAGTATCTTTGCCTGCATAATTTCCTCCTACTATTCCCTCATGGGATTCTATTAATACTCTTAGTCTTTGATTCTCTAACATGTACCTTCACAAGATGCTATCTGCACCCATTTTGTATAAGTGACCTGCGATCAGTTGATAGTCTGTAGCGTGAACTACCAATTTTTTCTTCTGTGCGGTGTTGTATTCTTGTGGCACAGTACATGTGCTCAAGTACTGAATGATATCTATGAAGTATTCATCAGTGATTTGGACTGAAAATAATTGTGCATCCGGGAGGTTGTCTTCTAAATTTGTGGGTTCTTCTCCATTTATGACTCTTGATAGGTGGTCAGGTCCTGCATTCAATTTTCCTGGCTTGAATATTACTTCAAATTCAAATTCTTGAAATAGTAGTAACCATTGACATATTCTCCCCCACAACACTGGCTTGTTGACTAGGTATTTCAGGGCTGAGTGATCTATGAACATCCTAAAGTGTTTCCCCAATAAGTGATGTCCGAATTTTTGTAGTGTATAGACCATAGCTAGGCCTTCCCTTTCTGTAGTGTTATAGTTCTGTTCTGATTCTCATAAATTTCTGCTTGCAAATTCTATTGGGTGATCAAAGTATTCCTCTCCTAGATGCACCAAGATAGCTCCAAGTGCTATGGCTGATGCATCTACATGCACGTGGAATGTCTTCTCCTAGTCTAGAAATACTAATATTGGTGTGGTGACCATATTTTCCTTTAGGGTATCCAGACCATGTTGACACTCATCGTTCCACTGAAACTTTGTATCTTTTCGTAACATTTTTTCCATTGGTGCAGTAATCTGCATGTATCCTTTGATGAACTTTCTATAGTATCCCATGTGTCCCAATGTCGCTCTTAGCTGACAGAATGTTTTTGGTGGTGGTAATTTAACAATTACTACAATCTTTGTAGGATCTACTAATAATCCTTGTTTGCATACTATATGGCCCAATAGTATCCCAAATGGTGTTGCAAATATGCATTTCTTTATGTTTAATGATATTTGGCACTGCCTGCATCTGTTAGGGTCCTAACCCACACATAGGTAGAACAATATATTTGGATGTAATAAAGGTCAATATTAATAAGGCCTTTCAATAAAATAGAATAAGGCAGATGTAAGAAG
>SNQJ01S0010244.1:88143-103808 GCA_010110895.2 Picea sitchensis | reverse complement strand
TCTTTATACAACATTACAGATGACTTGGCCAAACTCTGGTATGGTGTTCTCCATCTAGATCAAGAACGTTGGCAATGGTGGCAATGGAGAAAAAATTCTCGTCAAGGGTATATTGCTTGGACATAATTTGTGGCAGAGCTTTATGAACACTTTGACACTGACACCAACCATTTGGGCCGTTTGAAAAAGCTGAAACAATTAGGAACAATGGAAGACTTTATAGCTTCCTTTGAGCACCTAGATTTTAGAACAGAGGGCATGTCTGATGCCTTTTTCTGAGAGTGTTTTATCAGCGGCCTCAAGGATGAAATTCAGTCCCATGTCCTCATGGCTCGACCTAAGAGTTGGGTGGAGGCTACCAAAAGAGATAAAGAAACACAATAGGTTGTATCTTCTCAAAACCACAAACCCTCCTTCATCCCTCACCCTAAACTAGTAAATCCCACTACTCCCTCTGCTCCACTAAAGATCCAAAAATTGACCCAGGCTGAAATGGATGAATGTCGACTCAAAGGATTTTGTTATAATTGTAATGAAAAATATTTCCCGGGCCACAAGTGTAAAGAACAAAAGAGTTTTATGGCCATATTCAAGGAGATTTTGGAAGAAGATGAAGAAACTCCCTCTATGTCTGAATCACCTGAATCCACTAACATAACCCCTCCCTCAAGCCCTCCCGAAGTAGAACCAGTCATTTCCCTCAATGCTCTCACTGGCTTCTCCACTCCCCAAACCCTCAATCTAATCGGTTACATCAAGCATCAGAAGGTCATCAGTCTGGTTGATGGTGGAAACACCCATAATTTTATCCATCGCCACATTTCCCAAGAAACTCATTGCTACATCCATGTCGTCAATAATTTCCAAATCATGATTGCCAATGGTGGTTCCATGAAATGTGGAGGGTGTTGTGAAAATGTGCATCTCCAAATTGGTGACTACCACCTAAAATCCCATATGTTTTCTATCGACATGGGAGGTTGTGACATTGTGCTGGGTGCATATTGGCTAAGGACTTTGGGTCCCATTCTCATGGATTTTAAAGACTTAACCATGAAATTCGACCAAGAGGGCCACCAATATAAGTTCCAAGGCATCACTGTAGGTTCACCTGAGATCATTAGTTCCCATCACATGGAAAAGCTGCTAAAAAAGGGTCATTCTGGTGTTATCGCCCAACTCCATGCCATAGAAGCAACAGAGACACCTTCCGTACCGCAAGACCTCCAAGCCATCCTTTCTAAGCATCAATTGGTCATTTCCACTCCCCAAGGCCTCCCTCCTTCCCATGGTGTTCATGATCATTCCATTCCCCTTGTACCAGGAAGCCTTCCTCCCAATATCCGTCCATATCTTCACCCCTTTTCCCAAAAAAATGAAATTGAGAAAATGGTTCAGGAACTCCTTAATGTAGGTGTTATCCGCCCTTGTATGAGCCCCTATTCATCTTCTGTGGTCATGGTCCTAAAGAAATAAGGTTCTTGGTGAATGTGTCCTGACTTCCATTCCCTCAACAAACTTACCATCAATAACAAATTCCCCATTCCTATCATTGATGACCTCCTGGATGAATTGAGTGGTGCCCAATTCTTCACTAAACTAGATCTTCATTTGGGCTACCACTAGATACATATGAAAGAGGAAAATATTCCCAAGACTACCTTTAGAAATCATGAAGGCCACTATGAGTTTTTGGTCATGCCCTTTGACTTGTGTAATGCCCCCTCCACCTTCCAAAGACTCATGAATCATGTCTTCTATCCTTTTCTTCGCCATTTTGTCTTAGTTTTCTTTGATGATATCCTCATCTATAGAAAAACCTGGATAGACCATCTTTCTCATGTGGATCGAGTTCTCCATCTACTCTCTCAGCACCAACTTTTCCTGAAATAGCTTAAATGTGATTTTGGCACCTCAGAAGTAGAATACTTGGGTCATATGGTTGGCAAAGATGGCATTAGGGTGGATCCTAAAAAGATTGAAGCTATGCAAGACTGGCCTCACCCAAAGTCTCTTAACAGATTGTGTGGATTTCTAGGATTAACAGGATATTATCGCAAGTTTGTTAAGAATTATGGGAAGATTGTAGCACCTCTCACTACTCTCCTAAAAAATAACTCTTTCACTTGGACTTCAACCACTACTCAAGCTTTTCAAACCTTGAAGATGGCCATGTGCACCACTCCATTCCTCGCCCTTCCCAATTTCACAAAGACCTTTGTTTTGGAATGTGATGCCTCAGGGAAAGGAATTGGTGTTGTCCTTATGCAAGAGGGTCGACCTTTGGCCTTTACCAGCAAGTAACTATCTGAAAGAAATCTGGCCAAATCCAGCTATGAAAAGGAAATGTTGGCTATTCTGCATGCCATGGATCTGTGGAGTCCTTATCTATTGGGGAAATGGTTCCAAATTAAGACAAACCATCAAAGCCTCAAGTATTTTCTGGAACAACGCATTTCCTCCCCAGAACAATAAAAATGGGTGACTAAACTCTTTGGATATGATTATGAGATCATTTATAAGAAAGGAAAAGACAATGTGGTTGAAGATGCACTTTCCCAAAAATATGAAGATGAAGGATCCCTTTTTTCTCTTTCATTCATTGTACCAGATTGGCTCCAAGTCATTCGCCAGGAATGGCTATAAGACCCCAAAAGTTCGCAGTTGATCCAACAATTGCAGTCCAATGCTCCAACTTCCCCAGGGTACTCTTGGCTCCATGAGGAACTTCGATACAAAGGTCATTTGTATTTAAGTAAACAATCAAATCTTAAATCCATGGTACTTTCTGAGCTTCATGCTACACCCACAACAGGGCACTCCGGGTTCACCAAAACCTATGACAAGGTCAAATGTTCCTTTTTCTGGGATGGTATGAAATAGGACATTCATAATTTTGTAGCTAAATGTGACATGTGTTAATGAAACAAGGGAGAAAAATTCAAATCGTCAAGCACACTACCACCGCTGCCAATTCCACCTGCTATTCGGAAGGATATCTCTATGGATTTTATTACCGACTTACCCAAATCAAGAAATAAATCCATCATCATGGTGGTTTTTGATCGCCTTTCCAAGTACGCTAATTTCTGCACCCTTCAACACTCATTTATAGCATCCACGGTGGCTCAAATCTTCATGGATTAGGTCTTCAAGCTTCATGGCATGCTGCACTCTATTGTTTCTGATCACGACCCAACTTTCACAAGCAATTTTTGGCAAGAACTGTTCAATATACAAGGCACATAATTGCATCTGAGCACAACTTATCATCCCCATACTGATGGCCAAACAAAAGTTGTCAACAAGTGTTTGGAAACTTATTTGAGGTGTTTTTCCTCGGAAAAGAAAAATCAGTGGGCTCAATGGTTCCCTTAGCTGAATGGTGGTACAACACTTCATACCATACAACTACACGCATGACTCCTTTTGAAGCGGTATATGGACATAAGCCACCTTCAGTTCTCTCATACTTACCGGGTGCCTCGAAGGTCCAAGTGGTTGACCTAACACTTACATTCCGAGAGGCCATTCTCCATACCTCCAAATAGAATTTGGTCATGGCATAGAATTACATGAAGCAACAAGCAGATCAAGGTCGCTCTGAACGTCAATTTGCAGAAGGGGATCAGGTGTTTCTTTGAATGTAACCTTACAAGAAAACTTCCCTAAAGGCCAAGCATTGTCAGAAGCTAGCGCCCAAATTTTATGATCCTTATACCATGCTCAAGCGTGTGGGACAAGTCACCTATCAGTTAGCTTTGCCCAACCATTCAAAGCTACACCTTGTTTTTCATGTTTCATGCTTAAAGAAGGTGATTAGAGATAAGTGCAAAATTCAAACCAACCTTCAAGAGTTAGCTGAAGAAGGATCCATTTGGCTACAACCAGAAGCAGTTTTGGACCAGCATGAGCATTGTCTATGTCAGAGAACCATCAAGGAAGTGTTATTCCAGTGGAAATATACAACTCCAACAGATGCCACTTGGGAACCAACTACCATTCTGCATCAATTTCCTCATCTCAAGCCTTGAGGACAAGGTTGTTTTTAAGGGGGCAGACATGTTAGGGTCCTAACCTACACATAGGTAGAACAATATATTCGGATGTAATAAAGGTCAATATTAATAAGGCCTTTCAATAAAATAGAATAAGGAATATGTAAGAAGACCTAATAGAAGCTTCCACTTCTAGAAGGATCTTTCTCTAGATGCTTCTTTTTAGTATAAATAGGAGTCGAGGGTATGAGAACCCTAGCTTGGATATTATTGTAATAGATCTCTACTCAAATGGAGGTTTCCCCCTCGAAGAGGCCTGTGAACATTTCTTTCAGATTCAAAGTGCTATTTCTATTGTTATTCTTATATCATTTCAGTGTTATTTTGGTGAATGTTCTGGTTATATTGTTGTTATTCTGCCATTACTAGCATTTTATTTATGTTCTACATACAATTTATATCTGGTATATTACAACATATTTATAACATCAACTGTAAGACTTCTACATGTTCTTTCAACAAACTATAGACTATCCAATCATCCAAGTATACCTCTAGAAACTAGTGGATGAATTCCTTAAATGCAACAATCACTACTCTGGAAAATATTGTTGGTGCATTCTTCAGTCTAAACGACATGACTATGTACTGGTAGGATCCCCATTATGTCGCCAACTTGGTCTTGTATATGTCTTCCTGTGCTATCTTAATCTAATGGTATCCTGAGAATCCATCAATGAATGAGTAAGATTCATGTCCACCTATGTTCTCTAACACTTCATCTATGAAAGGTGTAGGGAATGGGTCATGTAGGCATGCATCGTTCAAATTCCTCAAGTCGACGCATATCCATATCCCTCCCTTTTTTTTGTCCTGAACTACAATCGGGCTTATCCATTCTGATTCTTCCACTGGCTCTATGATTCTGGCTTCAAACATTCTGTCGATCTCCGCTTTGAATTTCTGTTTGTATATCGGGTTCAATCTATATGGTCATTGTCTGATTGGTCTTGCTTTGGCTCTGAGTGGTATTTTCATTTCTCCTAGCTCTCCTGCTATACCCTTCATCTATGTAAATGTTGTGGGAAATAGGTCATTATACTCGCGTAGTAACTCTGTTATGATTTCTACTGTTTGTTCATCCCAGTAGTCTCTGATGCTGTCCATTTTGGGATTCTTTGTTGTCCCAATGTTGAATTTATTTACCTTGATTTGCATGGAAATAAATTATGAAGCTATAGGTGGACCTTCCACTTCTCTTTCTCCTTCTTCTTCCTCGATCTAAATATCACGCAGATCGTCTTCCTCTGGTGTGTCTTCATGCACATAGTAACATGACAACAGTTCCTTGACTATCTGTCTATTCCATTGTTGCTCCTCTATTATGAGATCGACTTCTAATTCCTTGATAAATATCACCCCTCTTATATTTTTAAGGGTTGCATATATGTTGGGGTTCCCATGCTCAAATGAGAAAGTGACTGTAAAATTCTGTTGCAATGTCATCCAAGTTGCAATTCCTCTGTGCAGTTCCTGGTCTATATACCAGTTTGATGGTATTCCCTCTAGAGTGTGTATAAAATAATGGAGCGATTCTTCTGGGTGTGTCAATTTCCACTGCGTTTTTCACTTCTCCAAGTGTTCTGCTGGTTCCACATGTCCATCATACTTCTGTTGCTTGTTGTCTTTCTTCTTTGCATCGAACCGTATGCGTAGTAACCACTTACATTGGTACCAATATGTGATTGTCTCTTTGTGTGCGCCCCACCATCTTGCAGGTGTGGCCTTGAGTGATACATCAAGTGCTAAGATTCTTTGATTCTCTGAGACTTCATCTTCATATTCTACCAAGAATATTTCTATGTTGTTTATCCCATGGAAACTGGTTGGTTCCCTTATCTCCGTGCCTACCCATCTTACTGTGCAGTCTATTCGTGCACATTTTCTCGTGGAAAATTTGTGTAGCCTTTGTTGCCAGTTCTCTAAACCGGTATCTGAGTCTGTCACACATGAAGTAATGCTCCACCAACTGAGTATTCAGTCTACAGCTGGGTTTACGTAATCCTCATCGCACCCAGTTGTTCTGTACAACTGGTTGATTTCCTCTATGTCCAAGCAAGTAGGTTCTACAAACCTTTCCCCTTCTGATGGGTCTAATGGCGCGATGACCCTGTATTCTCTTGACTCAAATGCCATTTTTCTTTTTTTTAAGTTTATTATGGCCTGGTTGTCAAATGCCCAATCCAACCCAAGCAATGTTGGATATGGTGTTGTGTCATCCACTATTTCAATCACTTCAAAGTCTACTTAGTGCACACTCCATCTAGGTCTATTGTTACTCCCTTAAGTATACCGATTGGTAGAACTCTGTGTTGTTTTGCTAGTTTTAGTTGAACATGTAAATATCCTAGTGTGGGTTCTCCCATGAATTTCCATGTCTTATTTGGTAATACATTCACTTCAGATCCTAGATCCAATATGATGTCTCCCATGTTGAAGTCTCCAATGTTTGCATTCAGTCTAAACTCCCTACTGGTTATTCTCCTTATATGTAGGTGATTGACTATTTTTTGTTCTATTTTTCCTTCTGTATCAATACTACATTTTTCTAGTATGTTTTGCAATATTTTCACAGATGATGGATCATTTAATACTCTTACACATGATTACAAAAATCCTTCGATTGTACTTAGTTGTCCCATGGGTTGAATTTCGTTGGTATGATCTAATAGCGGAGGCATCTCGTACTCTGGTGCTTCCTTGCTTTGTTGCACCGTTGAGGTCGATGCCATGTATTCCTTCTAAAATTCTTGTCTTGCTTGCTTAAATATCTCCTTCTCATTCTGCACGTTGAACTGCTTCCTTGGTTCAATGTTCTTCTTCACCCACTAGTTTTGTACTGGCTCTTGTCAGACTACGTCGTTTCCTGTTTTAGCTCCTCCATAAGTAACTATGTTGATGTTCCATCCTTAATCCTTTGCTTTGGCTGAAATCCACTAATAATTCTGGTTGTTTGTGTTCCTCTTTTCCTAAATATTTACTAATAGTGTCAGACATTCCTCCGTATCATGGTTCGATACATGACAATACATACACGTTGCTGGTGGAAGTGGACATTCCTTTGCATAATGTCCCGGTTGTTGACAATTGTGACATACCACTAGTCCTTGACCTTGTCCAAAACCTCCTTTCACTCATCCTCCACCTCTGTAGCTTGCTCGATCTCCTCTCTATGTGTTATATTGAGGTGCTTGATTGTACTGCGCAGTATTGTACTGAGGTTGTGCTACGTTGTACTGTAGTTGTAGTATTATATGGTTGTTGCACAATATTTTACTGCTGCTATGCAGTGTTGTATGGAGCTGGATCTTGGTTAAATTGTGGTGTATCTTTCCCAACCATCATTTTTGCCTGCACTCTATATGCATCTGATGTCCTCTCTCTCATCAGCTCCATAGTTCTATAATATTTGTCATCATGGCCCACTGACTTGAAAAAGTTACAGTACGAATTCTTTGGGACTGTCTGGTATTTATGCATCATTGGGTAGTGGTATGGATTGTGGCATGGTTTCTTACAAACTTCGCACCATAATCCTCCTATTGGTAATGTATTTGGAATTATTGTTGCCATATACTGTGAGAATGTTGGACATTCATTCTTGCGGTGTCCTTCCGTCCTGCATGTAGTACACCAAACAAATTCTCATTTGTCCTTACTCTTATTTTGGTTTAGCTAAAAAGTTAAGTTCTTCAGATCCTCCTTTAGTTCCTCGATAGCTGGGTCCATCTGCTGATACTATTTTTCTTCTAGTTGCAAGGCTACCTGCAAAGCCTCTGCCTACGTCTGAAACTTCTATTGTTGCAATGGATACTTTAAGTGTGTGAGCAGTGAATTGATGAATAGGTGCCTATGATGCATATTGGTTATGAGATATTTCAACTTTCCCTTCAGTCGCTTGAATCTCTGGTCAATCTCCCATATGGATTCTCTAGGTTTCTGTCTAATTTCGATCATCTCATTCATGTACTGATCTTTTGAAGTCAACTTCTGGAACTCATTAATAAAAAATTTATTGATATCTGCAATTGTTCTGGTTGTCCCTGGTGGATTGTTTGTAGCTAAACTCATATACCAATCCAATGTGTGATCCCTTAGTGTAACTGCTAGCTGTGCCAGTTTAGTATCTTCGTCAGTGATCTGTTTTGCTTCCCAAATCTTCTCACAGATGAACAAATGTTTTTTCCGGTCCTCTGACACTTCTCCTTTAAATTCTGGTAAACTGATGGTAGGATCATGTCCTGCCATTCTGAATGCTAAAATACTACCTCCGCGCAGTGTAGATACTTGACTAGTGCTGCTTGAACTGGCTCCTCCAATTTTTGTTCCTTGTGTAGATGTACTTCATTTTGGCTAACTTCTTATGAACTTCGGTTGTCTAAACAATGGTGTTCTCTTTGGTGTATTAGTCACACATGGGTTTATGGGTTCCACACTAACATTAATATGGATACGATTGTTGCCTTCTTTTCCCGTTCTTGGACCTGTTGTCTTCCTCTCATATGTTGCGTGCAAGATTTCCTCAATCTACTCCAGAGCCTGAAGATCCTCTACCTCTTCCTTGTCACTTGCCAAGCCTTCCCTCACGGCTATGACTCTTTTCTTGGTATTCACCTTGTATTGGTAGGGTACTCTGCTACGTGTCTTCCCAGCTGTCACCATGATATGATTGATTTGGTCATCGTCCATCATGATTGGGTCCAAGCATTCCTCCTCATTTCCCTTATCCTTTCCTCCTTCCATTTATCTTCTTTCTGTTAGTGCTTCCCCCCGTCCCCCATGTACACAAGGAAATTTAGCTATTTGATTCCATTGTCATTACACCTTTGTGGTATAACAATATCTTAATAGAAGTATACATCGATATAATGTACCTTCCTTGAGATCCCCGTAAAAACTCTCACTCTGCTGCGTTGTACGACTTCATTGTACCTACTGAAAACTCTATTATAAATCCCGCCACAATTCTGTCAAGCCAAAAATCTACTATGCAAGTGAATATGTTGTTCATGTGCTGTAACTCCTTGATCTATATCAGGTTCCACTCTAACTGTCAGATGTGGTTCGTTGCGTGGTTATCCTTCAACCTTAGTATCCACTCCTACAATAGATGTGGAAAATTAGTAAACACGTATTTCTCAAGATATTTGTGGGGTGTTACTCTAGGGTTTCTATTGTCTTTTTGTGAAAATTCTATCTCTTTTTTCCTTAGCCAACTTTCAATCTCTTCTTTTGTGGGATTCCACGGTCTCAACATCCCCTTCTAATGGCTCATTGCTTTCTTTTTTTCTTCTCTTGCTCAACTTATCTCATCTACTCAATCCTCTCATGTTCCTACCAATGAAAACATAGCCATTTGTTGGGTTACTTACTTATTCTGTCTGAGCTTATTGACCCAGGGTTCATGTCTGTTTGAGTTTCCAACAAATCCTCTAAAACTATCGGCCCTCCTGGTAAACCAGAAGGCAACACAATGCACAAAACACACTACATAGTCTCACCTGAGATAGATTTAATGGGTGGTTGTAATACTCATGTGTTTGTAGCCTAGGATTGAGTGCGAGATATGAGAACTGTATATTGAACCACTATTATAACTTGTAAACACAATATACCATCGTTTGTGAATAAGCTGGAAATATAGAAACTCTTTCATTACGCATAACAATAAATACTGAAGATGATAAAGATATGCATGCATTGATCACATAACACAAATGCTACCACAGTTCACCCCCTCCTGGGCTACGTCCACAAAGATCTAGCTCTTGGCTCTTTTATTATAGTATTTCCGCATCTACAGTGCCACACACTTTTATAGTTCTTCTTAGTTGGGTAAGATCTATATGAGGCAGACTAGATCGCACTAGGCTCCTCAACTTGCGAACTAAACCTCAAGATCTATCCTCCCCATTCCTCTCCATCTCAACAACTTACAAAATTAGGTTATACAACAAAATATTACAGATATCGACTTGCTACAACAACTCTCTCTACAATAATGACTTATCTCTAGAAAATCTGAACTATCCCCCTTATGATACCTAAGTATCTATATGTATACTTTTCTGGCTCTTCAGCCATTACAATACATTACCAAAACCCTAACCCTACCATTGTTATGTCTTTCCTTCATGCATGTGTGTTTTTCTTCCTTCCAGCTATCACTTTCCTCATGCATTCTTTCTTTCCCAAAATCGCCTTCATTTCCACTTTGGTCTGCTTCCAACACTGAGTGTAATGGGAGAAGATATAGGTAGGGGAATGTAACTATGAGAAGCATGCAAAAAGAAGTGTAGAGCTATAGGGATGATAATGAGAGGATCATGAAGAATTAATAAGAGATACTTCAAAGCCTAAATATGCTACATAAACAAGTTAACAAGGAATCTAACACCAAACACACAACTAGTACTATGCAAGTATCAACATCAATATCTCATAGAAAAAGAGATGATCATGGAAATCATAGGCAGTCAATAAGCATGAATAGATGCCATCATTATCCAATGCATTCCACCATAATTAACTCATGTAATTTCAGGTCCATGGAGCAACCCAAGTGTGTCTTCTGTTCGGAGGCAAAGGAGAAGACCTGAGGCAAACATCATGCAGGGTGAACTTAGGAAGATTAATCCACCAAATTTCAATGGTGAGAACAAGAAAGGAGAAGATGTTGAGGTATGGTTGTTGGAAATGAATAAATATTTCCATCTACATGATTACCCATTCCGGGTAGAAACTATAATTTCCACCTACCACTTGCAAGGGAAGGAAACCATGTGGTGGGATCAGCTTAAGAAAGCCAAGAACCTTGATGATAAAACAATCTCATGCAGGCAGTTCAAGGGATATTTCTAAGACAATATTTTTCCGAGCATTATTATGAAAGAAATATGAAAGAGTTCTTTGAACTCAAGTTGGGAACCATGACAATGGAGGAATATGAGAAGCCGTTCTTTAAATTGTTGAAGTATGTTGACTTCATCAAGGATGTGAAGGTCAAAATCCAAAGGTTTCTAAGTGGGTTACCCTCTTTCTATAGTGATAAGATTCAATATGGTAACCCCAAAACCTTGGAGGAAACCATAAGGAGAGAAAGGAATATGTACGAGTAGAGAAAAGGAAAAGTTTTCCAAAAATCTTGGAATGACAAGATGAAGGGTAAAAATGATCAAAGGAAGAAGGGTTTTAAGCCACCCTTTTTAAGGAATAATTCCCAAGAAAATCAGCAAGGTCAAGTCACCCAAAATGAACATAAGACTACAGATTCATTTGGAAAAATCCCAAGGCAACAACAACCAATGCAATGTTGGGGATGTGAGGGAAATCATATATATAGGGATTTCCCTCACAAAGGAGAAAGAATGAGAACTGTCCATAACATTCAAGAGGCTAAAACAATGGAAGACATGGACAAAATCATGCCAAGGATTTTTGCATATTTGGACAACAAGCAAGCATAGTATCAATCCCCCATGATTGAAGTGGAAGGTAAGATCAATAATGAGCCCATAGAAATTTTAATTGATTATGGAGCTAGCCATAGTTACATAAATGCTAACATTGTTGAAATATTTCACTTGCAAAGAAGTAAGCATAATAAATTTTGGTTAGTTTAGTTAGCCACGGGGGCTAAGAGGAAAAACAATGAGTTGTTTAAAGACTGTCTAATAGGCATGCATGGAATCAATACAAAGGTGGATGCAAACATCATACCATTGGGTTCATATGATTGTCTAATTGGCATGGATTGGTTGGAAAAACATCATGCTGTCCTAGATTGTTACAACAAGACAATCACATGTCTTGGCGACGAAAGGAAACAAGGCAATATTCAAGGCAAGATTCAAGGAAAGATTTGAAGACCATCCAGTTTTGAGGGATTTTGAAGATGTTTTTAGAGAAATTCCAAGACTACCACCAAAAAGAGACATTGTTTTCTCTATTGATTTTTTGCTAGGAGTTTCCCCAGTGTCTAAGACACCTTACTGAATGGGAATGCCAGAATTAAAAGAGTTGCAGATGCATCTTGAATAAATTTTAAATAAGGGGTATATACGCCCAAGTGTGTCACCTTGGGGAGCCCCGGTTATTTGTTTTGGAAGAAGGACGAAACCTTAAGACTGTGTATTGATTTCAGGAAGATTAATAAGGTTACCATAAATAATAAGTATCCTTTGTCAAGAATTGATGATTTGTTTGACCAACTGAAAGGTGAAAGAATATTTTTGAAGATTGACTTGAGATCAAACTATCATCAAATAAGGATAAAGGAAGAAGACATCAACAAGACAACATTTAGAACAAGATACAGGCATTATGAATTCACGATAGTGCCATTTGGGCTATCAAATGTCTCAACAAATTTTATGTTCCTGATAAATGGAGTGTTTAGGGAGTACCTAGACAAGTTTGTGATTGTGTTCTTATATGATATCCTTGTCTATTCTAAATCAGAAGAGGAACATGAGCAACATTTAAGAATGGTGTTGCAATTTTTAAGAGAGCATAAATTGTATGCTAAACTAAGTGCATCTTTTACCAAAATACGATTCACTACTTGGGGCATATAATTTTAGCAACATGAACATATGTTGATCCTAAGAAGATAGAGGACATTAGAGGATGGCCAACACCAAAGAATGTGACAGAGGTCAGATAATTCATGGGTCTTTCCAGTTATTACTGAATATTCATAAAGGGTTTTCAAGGATTGCAAGTTCAATCACTTCTTTGCAAAAGAAGGTAGTGAAATTTGAATGGACTTGCAAGTGTGAAGAGAGTTTTCAACAGTTGAAGGAAATATTGACAAGTGCATCAATATTGAAGATTGCAGATCCAAATGAAGATTTTTTTGTGTGCACCGATGCATGCAAGGAAGGAATCAATGGAGTTCTCAGTCAAAGAGACCATGTGGTATGCTATGAGTCAAGAAAATTAAAAGAGCATGGGAGGAATTATGTTACACATGACATGGATTTAGCAACAATTGTACATGCATTAAAAATGTGGAGGAATTACCTTATGGGTAAGAAATTCGAGCTAAGAAAAAACCACTGTGGTATGAAACATTTGTTTGGAAAAGCAACATTAAATGCTAGAAAAACTAGATAGCTATAATTTATGAGTGAATATGACTTCAAAATTAAGCATATAAAAGACAAAGAAAATCAAGTAGTTTATGCACTTAGTAGAGAGCTCATGAAGTGCATGTGGAAACCATCAACACGTAAAGGACAGATTTGAAAGATCAAATTATTGCAACAGTGAATACATATCAACAATATGTGGAAATAAAAGAAACATTACAACAAGGTAATTTTTCAGCAAAAAAATATTTTTTATGAGATGAAAGAAGATGGAATTCTCATGTACAAGGGAAAAATATATGTTTTGAATTCCAATGAGATGAAAATGCAGCTTTGAAGGAAATGCACAATGCTCCATATGTTGGGCACTCAGGATATAAGAAGACAAATGCAGCTGTGAGAAGCCAATACTTTTGGCCGAGAATGAAGAAAGATGTGGCTAATTACATAGCTAGATTTCTAGAATTCCAAAAAGTGAAGACAGAGCATAGACATCCAACATGTTTGCTACAACGATTTCCCATTCTAGAATGGAAGTGGGAAGTTTTCATTGTTGATTTTACTACTAAGCTGCCCATAATAGTGAAGTAGCATGATTCCATCATGGTGGTGGTGGATAAATTGACTAAAGAAACACATTTTATTTCAGTAAATACTACACACAAGACATCGGATATTTCATATTGTTATCACTGAAATTTCGTCCGCACAGGGCGACAAGAACTCTGCATCATCAAAATAGGACTGGAGTCGTTCAAGGCACAAGATTAATGCCACAGCATTGCAAAAGGGTCAAAAACTATACAAAATGACCAAAAATTTGAAGGGCGCTTTACAAAACTCGGGTGCGCACGCATATGCGCGTAACAACAACGTACAATGCGCGCTTTGGCGCACGATGCGCGGATGTGGGGTGAAAAGCCCGCGCGCCTGCTAAACGGCGCATTTATGAAACTGGTCGGCCTCCCAACCACTAATGGATCGGCTCCCAAGTCGATTTGACACCAAATCAGAGCTCAATCCGCGTGGGGGGGCTGGTCAAAGACCTAATTGTGCCCTAAAGAGCCCCTCTTCACATTCAAAAGAGGTTGCATAATAACCCAATGCTTGGCTATAAAAAGCCATGAATGACCACCATTTCTTCAAGGAATTCTTTGTATTGTTATGCTGTTGAAATTTCTAGAGACTCATTCTTTGGCAATAGACATAATCAACACCATTTCATAGGCTTTCCACCTCTCACTAGAGTGGATAAGCTTGGAGTTCTTTCACCCACACTTTCATCTTTTCTTTGTAAGGAGAGCAATCAGTTGAGGGCCTCAAGAGCCTTCCATTAGAGAGGGAAGGGACCCAAGTCCTCTTTCTCCATTGTGTATCTTTGGATTTCATCAATCAGATCAGCTTATACATTGGTGATATTGGTCCATTTCTATTTGTTTTTCATTTCTGTTATATGCTCATAGTTTCATTTGGTTTTTGTTTAATTCTTATTAATAGCTTTGTTGTTTTCTTTCTAACCTTTTACCTCACAGCTGTCATGCCTAGCAGAGCCCAACTGGGCATGTAAGTACTCTCATTTTGCTCATCAAACGATGAATAGAGTGCAAACAGATTGGCGACTCCACTGGGGAATTTGGTATAAATTCCTCCCTCATTTGGGCTTTATTTGCTTCCATTTTGATTTCATTAACTTGCAGGTTCACAAACCAGCCTCTGCCGACCTGCTTACCAGTCCAGTCATCAGAAATTGGAGAGAAATCCATCCGTATTTTTCTTCTCGGACTTTTGACACAGGCGCGCGGGTATTCCACCCCACAGGTGCGCGTCGGGCGCATATGCGCTTTTCTTCTCTATTCTGTCTGCGCGCAGGCGCCATATGCGCCTCTGTCCACACAGGAGGCCGCGCATTTGACCTAAAATTTGCATTGTAAGCTCTTGGATGTGGGAAAAATCATTTTCCTTGATGATATGCATGCTCTAAACACTGCACTACTTAGACCCCTCAACTTATAAAGGGGATAATCTAGCAAACATAGGCACTTAGGTGGATTAAATTCATTTTCCCTTTGTTACTTTTTGCCACATGGATGGCTTGCTTTGGTTTATAAATCTAAGTTGAACATCAATTCTAAATCACATCTAAACTCACATTTTTTGGGACTAGAAGTTGCAAGTAAACAATCTTGAGTATGCTCTTCTCTTGGGCCGTCAGGCGATCTTGAGAACCAGAAAGGGATTGCGAAAAACAATCTCATCTCCCTTAACAAAAATTTCAAAACTTTTAGGAGAGGACAACGGCTCTTTTGGAGACCCCTCTTAGTTTCATTTTGTCAAACACATTCTTGTAACGGGCCCATACATGCCCACATGTCAACAAAGCTAGAATAGTGTTTGAATTTTTCTTTCTTAAATCAGAAAACTAGGAGAGTTAAAATTTTGTAACGGGCCCACACATGCCCACATGTTCAATCTAGGCTAGTTTCATGCTTTTCTAGATTAACTCACACATAGGGAG
>SNQJ01S0010244.1:29737-88133 GCA_010110895.2 Picea sitchensis | reverse complement strand
TCATCCAACATTGCCTCACCAAAGGCACCTACATCCTGGCCTCCCCCGAAGGCCTCATGCTCAAAGAACCCGTCAATGGGTTATACCTCAAGAAATTTTATGCTTAAACGTAGTCACACTACTTTAGGTTAGTTTTTCTTTTCTAGCGTTTTTAATCTTTTTTTATCCCACCTCTAAACTATCCTTTGTGATATTGACAGATGACTCCTCCACCAGCTTACCACATTGGTTACACCGACGGCGCTAGCCGTTGGACACAAAATCTCGCTTTGGCTGCTTGGGCTCTCTACACCCCTTCACATGAAATGCTACATTCCAGCGGCATCTGTTTAGGGCCAGAAACCAACAACCAAGCCGATTATACTGCTGTCATTGGCCTCCTGGCTGACTCCCAGCGTCATCATATTCGTCACCTTAGCGTTTTCCTCGACTCCCAACTGGTCGTTCTTCAACTCAACAATGAGTACCATGTACGCGATCCGTGCCTCTTTCGCAAATACCTGCAGGTTAGATTATTATCTCGACACTTTGATTCCATTACATTTACACATATTCCAAGAGAATTGAATCAAATAACAGATGAAATAGCTAACATAGTGTTAGATTGGCATATATCACATCAAGCTACACATACATAAACATCTCATACATCCTGTCACAACATATAGATAGCATCAACATCATCAACATCATCATAAAAAAAACACATGTAAACCGCACTTGGATCTCAAAAAACATGTATACTCATATATATATACGTGGGCCTCTCAGGCCATCCAAATGTTTACATACACAAAAATACATCGGCCATCCGGCTCGTGCCACATCTCGATATAAAAACTCGGCTCACCAGCCTATCAAAACTGTATACAAAATACATGATGCAATCAGGGTGCCTCTAACGCACCCCCGGCTGCCCCTCCCTCAGGAGGAGGTGGTGGCCCACCCCCACCCGCCCCAGGTGGTGGTGGTGGAGCACCTGCTGGACCCCCCTGCCCAGGCGGCAGGCGTCCGCTAGTCATGGCGGCGAGCACAGCTACTCGTCGCATGATCGACCGCCATGCTGGAGGTAACCTGATACACTGCTCCAGGAACTCCTCATCCTGGATATGGCTCCACATGCCCTCAGGCACGTCTCGAAACACCGTCTCAAAACGACGGAATATGTCATCCAACTCCCCTTCGGCTGCCGCCGACGGAGCATGTGATGGCCCTGCACCAGGGTCATCAAAGCGGCGCCTCTGCGCCGGTCTCTCGGGCCCTGCTGGTCGCCCAGCAGCCTCATCCCATGACCGCCTCTCTCCACGCGGAGGTCGTCCCTCTCGCTGCATGGGTGGTCTATATAACTCCACCTCGCGCCCACGAGGTGCCAAATCTTCACATGCACCAAACAAACAACAATAGATGATATCAATGTCTATACAATCAAACATGTACACTAGTATATCAAAATCATAGTGAAAATCAAAAACATCTAAAATACATAACATACCTCGCTGATCAAAAACCTCCCCAGGAGGTAATAACATCTCTGGGTCTGCCCGGAAGTCTATCCCAGCATAAGGGAACCATAGCATCACCTCATCCATCAGGGGGCATCTGTTATCACTGAAATTTCGTCCGCACAGGGCGACAAGAACTCCGCATCATCAAAACAGGACTGGAGTCGTTCATGGCACAAGATTAATGCCATAGCATTGCAAAAGAGTCAAAAACTATACAAAATGACCAAAAATTTGAAGGGTGCTTTGCAAAACTCGGGTGCGCGCGCATATGCGCGTAACAGCAACGTACAATGCGTGCTTTGGCGCACGATGCACGGCTGTGGGGTGAAAAACCTGCGCGCCTGCTAAACGGCGCATTTATGAAACTGGTCGGCCTCCCAACCACTAATGGATCGGCTCCCAAGTCGATTTGACACCAAATCAGAGCTCAATCCGCGTGGGGGGGCTGGTCAAAGACCTAATTGTTCCCTAAATATCCCCTCTTCACATTCAAAAGAGGTTGCATAATAACCCAATGCTTGGCTATAAAAAGCCATGAATGACCACCATTTCTTCAAGGAATTCTTTGTATTGTTATGATGTTGAGATTGCTAGAGACTCATTCTTTGGCAATAGACATAATCAACACCATTTCATAGGCTTTCCACCTCTCACTAGAGTGGATAAGCTTGGAGTTATTTCACCCACACTTTCATCTTTTCTTTGTAAGGAGAGCAATCAGTTGAGGGCCTCAAGAGCCTTCCATTGGAGAGGGAAGGGACCCAAGTCCTCTTTCTCCATTGTGTATCTTTGGATTTCATCAATCAGATCAACTTATACATTGGTGATATTGGTCCATTTCTATTTGTTTTTCATTTCTGTTATATGCTCATAGTTTCATTTGGTTTTTGTTTAATTCTTATTAATAGCTTTGTTGTTTTCTTTCTAACCTTTTACCTCACAGTTGTCATGCCTAGCAGAGCCCAACTGGGCATGTAAGTACTCGCATTTTGCTCATCAAACGACGAATAGAGTGAAAACACATATATCTACATGAAATAATTTTCTAGGCTACATGGAGTACCTAAGGCAATAGTTTCAGATAGATATCCAAAATTCATTTTGAATTTTTGGAAAGGTTTGTTGAAAGGATTTGGGACAAATTTAAATCTTAGCACAGTGTATCATCTAGATTCAGATGGGAAAACATAGAGGACTAACAGGGTAATTGATGACATACTTATAATGTATGTAATGGATCAACCATCAAAGTGAGAATATTATATAAATTTAGTTGAATTTTTCTACAATAATGGGTATCAGGCCTCATTGAAAATGAGTCCATTTGAAGCATTGTATGGCAGAAAATGTAACACTCTAGTGAGTTGGGATAATCCAATAGACTGAACAATTGTTAGGCTATATTTGTTGAAGGAAATGGAAGAGAAGATGAAAAGGATAAAATAGAATTTAAAGGCTACCCAAGATAGGTAGAAAAGTTATGCATACAATAATAGATTTTCAAATATTTTAAAGTAGGTGAACATGCTTTTTTGAAAGTGAAGGAAAATAGAATTTTGCTAAGATTAGGAAGTTTCCTGAAGTTGGTAGTGAGATATTGTGGACCTTTTGAAATATTAGAAAATGTAGGGTCAGTTGCATACATGCTAGCATTTCTTGCATCCATGAGAGTGCATAATGTATTTCATGTATCATTATTAAAGAAGTATGTGTTAGCACCATAAGTCACCCTTCATATTGCAGGAAAGACAAGCCTGATACCCATCAAATTTTTATGTCACAGGTTGGTTATAAAAGGGTCATATGGGCGCAGTCTCAATAAAGTATCATCTTAACTCAGAAAATTGGGCTGGTATGCACAGGTAGGTGAGGTCTTGATCTAACTTCAGTAAGTAAGTTGTAGTAAGGATGAGAAGGAGGAAGAAATTGAGAGGAAAATGTAAAGGTCTTCCATGGACATTAGGTCTTCCAACAACCTAAGGAGGAAAAACTCAGAAAACAATATCTTCTTGGATTCAGAGCTTCAGGAAATTGAAAATGCTATAAAAACACTGCAATCAAACATCCATTACAACACATTCACAACCATCCATGTGAATCCTTCAGTCATGAAAATTCAATATTAGACGCATAACAAGTTGGAGGAAAATAGATGACTTAGATTAAACAAGAAGTCTCAAATACCGATACATAACTAGAAGCCAGAAGATTTTCTAAAACTTTACAATACGGGAGCTTTGCTCTACCATCAACCATAAAAAAATATCAAAACTGAGTATTTATACTCAAAACAACTTGCTCCGTTCAGAAGCACACTCTGGTCATTGCATTCAAGGATTGTCTTATGTATCCTCTTCTGTTAGGTTGCACTTGCATTCTTCTATCAGATGCAAGATCAGATCAGTATGGTCTTTACAAGAAAATTCATGACAAGGAACTTTCGGCTCACAGTCTTCCCTCCACGGCCAGAATTTCAATGGTTTCCATTTATGTGGTGAAACGAGGTTTCAACCACCTTCCCTATTTTCATTAACTATTTTCATTGGGATCAGGATGAGACTTGACACCCATGAATGTTCCAGGTGAGCTCACGACTCCTTCGAGTCAAATCTGGTGCCTCGAGGCTACGTAGATATTTCTCTGTGACCAACTCGGGTGCCTCAATCCTTTGCGTAGCTCCTTCTCATTGCCCCATGTGACTGCGGGCCGTGAACTTGCACTTATCCCATATGAGATTTTAGGATCTCTCATTTTGAGAGTTTTCACTCCCCTTGATTTCAAATATCCCGATGCTCGAAATCGCAAACACGACTCGTCTGGATCGATGGTTGGATTTTCTTTTAACTTGACGGTCGCGATCATCTGCTCGAACAAATTCAGCCACCCACTGCTTTGACAAGCACTTTCCCTCTATTTATGACCCAACTTACATATGACCGCGAGCTGTGACCATGGGCCCAACTTTCGGGTGCGTCACGATTTCACGTTTCGTGAACTCACGTTGTGCTCCCTGCTCAAAATTCTGAGTCACAAAATTGCAATCACTCAGATCGGGTGACACACATCCCTTTACATCAAACGACCCATATCATATTGACATTTTGGGACCTCAGACCATCGACACTTCTCACCCCAGCCTTCCCGAAAAGACTTTCTCTGTGGCTTGGATCTGGCACCACGCGTCCTGATGGAATGGACAACCTAGATTATTTCATGACTTCGTGTTTCGCGAGTCCTCATGACTCTTCCCTTTGATGCTAAAATTGGTGTAATTATATGACCCCGCTCACCCTATGGCCGTATACCCGATCCGTCTGATGGATCTCCTCTACTGAAAACTGATCTGGCTCGCTCGCTTGATTTGAGTCCATATTAGACCGCTCCAAGTGTTGCGCTTGGTGCTCATGATTGCGACCTGTGTAGTTTACTTGAATGACTGGTTGAGGGCTCAGAACAACAAAGGATTTAGCGATAGAGGTATAGAGAGAAGTGGTAAACTGTAGGGAAAAAAAAAAGCTTATGGCTGACACTTCTCAGGCAAACCAACAAGGGAAAACAGGTCGATCAAATGGATGAGGTCAAACAAAAGAAAACTACAAGACGTGAGGAAAAACTTACGATCGGGTCCGAAAAAGGAAGAGAGACAAGAAAAATTTGCAGACATAGGTAGAAACCATAAACTCCTAAGGCTTTGACAAGTTTATGTGATAACATTTGGCTCCACAGGGGATGGCATGCTCCCTGTGATCTGCTAAGAACGCACAGCTCCAGTGCCTTTTCTTTGGGTTATGGAATCGCCTATTAAAAAAAAATAAGCATAAAACAAAGATGGCATTTACAATGGTGGGATGCCGATTGCGGATTTAAAAAAAAAACATTTTCAGGAAGTGCCCATTTACAGGGCCACCAAAAAATTTGTCTCCCTCCAAATCCTGCAACCTGTAAGTATTATTTTGCGATACCTCATAAATCTTGAAGGGACCGATCCAAAGGGATTCAAATTTACCATTCTTTCCCTTGTCTTGTCTGGGTGAATCCCATTTGAGCAACAGATCTCCCAGCTGGAAATCCTCCTTTTTCACCTTTCTGTCAAAGGATCACTTGATTCTCTGCTACCGGTCACATGCCTTGTCCATCACTTGCTCTCTATTCTGATGCACTTCTACCAGCTGATGTATTCTTCTGATCATGTCATCAGGCTCTCCTTGCCAGTCCTGAAAGAATTTCTCCATAGGCAGGGAAAGATGAGAAGGAAAGACTACCTCAATTCCATAAAAAAGCTGGAAAGGAGAGAGACCCAACGACCTCTTTGTTGTCACTATATCAGCCCACAAAGTGAATTTGAGCTTTGAATCCTATGCTTTCTTGTTGTCTTCTAATAGTATTTTGATGATATTTATTAGGATTTTGTTAGAGGACTCTGCTAATCCATTGCCTGGCGGATAGTAGGGTGTAGAGTGAATCAATGCAATCCTTAATTGCTCGCAAAACTTGATCAACGGTTCATCCTTGAAGGATGCAACATTATCAATGATGATTTTGGTCAGGAAACCAAACCTTACTATAATATCCTCAAGAAAACCAATGATCACCTTATGATAAGAGTTCCTTGTGGGGATAGCCTATATCCACTTGGTGAAATAGTCTATTGAAGTTAGTATCCACCTGTGCTGACCACTTGAAGGAGGATGAATCTCCCCGATAAAATCCAGACCCCACTGTTGAAAGGGTCCTGAAGCTAGTACTGACTTCAATGGCAGAGACTTGAGTTGCTGCTTTCCAGAGAATTTTTGACATTTGATACAAGCCCTGACTTTCTCACAGACATCAGTGAATAGAGTAGGCCATTAGTACCTAGCCCTGAGAATTTTATAGGTTGTGGTTCTCCAGAAGTGATGTCCTCCACATAGGCTGTCATGAAAATCAATCATTATTTTTTGGGCTTCTTGTAGGTCTAAACATCTCAGAATCACACCTAGGGGGTATTTCCAATACAAGACCTGGTCAATAAGGCAACATCTGATTGCTTTGAGCTTTAAAGATATTTCCTTGCTCCTTCCCATACCATCTAGAGGTCGCAACTCCTGCAGAAAAAATATAATATCTTTGTACCAGGTGCATTCTGCTAATGGAGGGTTGTCCCGAGGAATTTATTAAATGCTTCAGCTTGCTGGTTTTCTGAGAAAGTGTTGATGAAGTTAACCCCAAAAGATTTACAATTAGATTCAGCCAACAACTTGGCTAAACCTTGGCCTTGAAATATCTTGGTGGGTTTTACTTCTAGATCAAATTCGAGGATTTTGGAAATCCACTTGTTCCTTCTCCCATCTATGTCAGGCTGAATGAGAATGTCCTTCACAGAAGCTGAAGGAACATATGCAATGATTTTTGAATGCAGAACATAGACTCTGAAATCTTTGAGAGATTTCACCAAGGCATAGGCCTACTTCTCCATGATGTCATATCTTATCTCTACATCCCTCAATGCTCTGCTGAAAAAGGAAATAGGTTGTTCAAGCCCTTTAGCATTCTTCTGCAATAAAACAACTACCACTGTATCAAAATAAGCATAGGAAAAAAATCAGAAAATCCTTGGAATAATCGGGACTGATTAGCATAGGTGCCTCAGTTATTTCCTTCTTGATTTGTTTGAAGGATTCTCTGGACTCAACAGTCCATTTTACTTCGTTCCCCTTCCTGAGCATGGATGTGATATGCTTCACCAATTCAACAAAATTTGAAAAAAACCTTCTTAAGAAATTGATTTTTCCCAGGAAGGACTGAATTTCTTTCTTAGATCTGGGAAGTGATAAGGCTTGAATAGCTTCTACCCTGCTTGAATCAATCTTGACCCCCTCAGCTGATACAATGTGTCCCAACAATTTTCCTTCCTGCATGGAAAATAAAGACTTCTTGGTATTTAGGGATAGACTAAAACTTATGCATTTCAAGAAGACTTTCCTCAGACATTGACAATGTTCTTTATCAGATTTGGAGAATATTGTTATGTCATCCAGATAAATGACCACAAATTTATCTCTTTCTCCAATGAAGGCAATGTCCATGGCTTGCTGAAAGGTTTCTCCTGCATTCATCAATCCAAAGGGCATTTTGGCATACATGAATGTGCCCCAAGGAGTGGTGAAGGTTGTCTTTTCTTTGTCTTCAGGTAGGACAGAGATCTGGTTGTAGCTAGAAAAACCATTAATTGTGGAAATTTTGGATGAACCTGTCACCCTTTGCAATATGTGTTCCATTTTTGGCAAAGGGTAATTGTCCTTCTTGGAGATTCTATTCAGGTTCCTGAAATCGACACAGAGTCTGATTTATTCACTCTTTTTCCTCACCGGGACCAAGTTAGCCACCCATTCAGAATATCTCAAAGGGACACTGATTTGGGCATCCATCAGCTTCTTTACCTCCTTCTCCATAATAGCCAACAACTAGGGATTTATTTGCCTTAATTTCTTCCTAAATGGTTTGGCCTTCTCCTTCAATGGGATCTTATGCTCAATAACGCTGGTGTCATACATTGTGAGGTCTTCATAGGTCCATGCAAAAACATCAGTGAATTATTTTAATAACTCAGCATACTTGGCCCTCTGCTCCCTTGACAGGCTGCTTGACAGCTTGACAAACTTTGGATTCTTCTCCATGCCAATATTACACTTTGCTACGTCAGTATCCTCATTTGAAACCTTACCCTTTACTGCCACATCGTTCCTGTAAAATAATCTTTCCAAAGGAACTAGTCCCTTTGGGATATGATTGCTATGCAACTGGACAATATGATGATCAAAAATCTTGTTTAGAAAAACATCAGTAGGAGGATCGATGTCAGAATCAGGATCTTGATCAATATGTAATGCTGAAAACTCACCAACAGTCTCTAGGAATATTTTGATCTCAATATCATCCTCGAACACTTTCCAATGCTTGACGTTTTTAGGTATGGAGGGTCTATATTTTACTTCTATGTCGTACCTGAGTTTAGGTGGCAGAGGGACTCTGAAATGGCTTGTTGAGATAGCTAGAGAATCGCCCATGACATTTTATTCTCTGGGAACAATTGAAATGTTGAAATCCAAGAAAAAGTTGTCAACCAGATCCCAAACTTCATTTCTATAACTTTTGAGCCAAGGATGTTTGTCCTGATAAGCATTTTTGATCTGCTGGACAATCAAATCAGCATCCCCAAACACTGATATCTCCTCAATTCCCATGTCCTTTGCATCCATCAAACCTAAAACAAGAGCTTCATATTCTACCACATTATTGGTAGTTTCAAACTCTAACTTGTATGACAGAGATATGGTTTCCTGAGTAGGGGAGACAAAGACTACTCCAGCACCAACACCTTCTCTAGAAGAGACTCCATTAAAGAACATCTTCCACACAAAAGTAGTTAGAGGAGGTGCTTCACGAAAAGAGATGGGTTGCTTTCTGATTTCAAGAGGAGCTTCAGGAGTATCAATGAGTTGTAACAAACTAGATCCCAAATTAGTGTTGAGTGAAAAGATAGGATGATTGGTGGGGTTTGCTTCGTCACTAATAATATAGGGAAAATGAGCTTCTCTGTACAATATTCTATGCTCCCCTCTGAACAATGGAATGGTAGAATATGTGAGGTCCATATGCAAGGTTCCCCCAAGTCTTTTTATCCAAGATATTTACAATAACATGACGAACTTGGGAGGAACATCATCCACCATGATATCCATGACCACAGTTTTCATGGGAAGCTGAAACAGGGTCATGACTAGATCTTTGATGACCCCAAGACATTGCACTCTCCTTGAATCAAAAGAATACAAATCATGATAGGCTTTAGTGATTTCTAATCCGATTTCTTCCATGACAATTTTGGGCATGAGATTATGAGATTCCCTTGAGTCCATCAAAGAATTATGAAACACCTTATCACGCATGTTCAGTGATGTATAGAAGGGAGGGGATGAATCATATCTATCTTCTACCATAGGACCTAAGATGACTGTTGGGTTTTCATCTTGGAGGTTTACTGAGTCTATGGAATGGTAAGATGGCTTAGATTGCAATAGCTTGGAGAGGGATTTTTTGAAACCTTCATGCTTGACCAACTATGAAAGGGGGACAAGGATTCTGATCTTCTGAATTTCATGCTCAAAGTTAAAGGAGGAAGGGGGTTTCAAAATTTCTCTCACCTCTGGGACAAGGTCTTTGGCTACTGGTGAGGGATTCTGAGCTTTATTTTGTTTATTGTTGTTTGTTGCGTCATTAGCAAGATTCTCTTCTCTGGAGGGATGATCAGGTATTCTAGACTTCCTTTATTTCTTCTTAGACCGGAGGTTGTATTTATTGGGGATACTATTAGCCTTCTCACCCTTACTTAGCTCATTTATTTGATTGTTCATGAGGGATTCCTCATATGAAAATTGATTCAAATGGGGAAATGGAGAGGTGTCTCCAAGACAATGTATTTCAGGATCAATCTCTTCTTCCTCCATCTCCTCATCAATAACAAAGTTTTTTTGGAGAGGGGTTTGAATTTTCTGATCATTTCTATCTATGTCCCTTTGTTCCCTTGGAATAATCCGAGGAGAATTGTTATTCAACATCTTGAAGTTGCCTCTATTATCAATACTTGGGACATTCTTATAACCTTGCTTCCCTTCGAATTTCATCTTCTCCATTTCTGCAGACAGGGACTTCACCATCTTGGTCAATTCATCTACTTGAGGGTGAGATGTAGAAGAACCATAGGTTGAGGCCTTAGATCTTCCTCTTCCTATGTCTTTGTTAGATTTTCTCCCAAGCCTGTCAACTGCCAACACATTGGATTCTACTTCCAGGGATGCATCTTTCATATGAGCCAGGGAAGTATCTCTTCTCTCTCTGAGTAGGAGGAAGAAATCAGGGTCAAAAGCACTAACACAAGTGATTTTGGCAGAGGCTTCTATAGGCTTTATCACAACAGGGATATTATTGTACATTTTATTGAATCTTTTGGAGAAGTCAGAGATAGATTCTCCCTCTTTTATCTTCAGGGACCCAATCTACATGATATAATACATAAAGTCTTTCTTATCCCCCCATTTCCTTAGGAAGACATCATCTAAAGCCTCAATCCTAGCAATATATCCAGGGGTCAATCCCCTAAACCATTTACTAACCTCACCATCAAGGCTCTATACAAAGACTCTCATCCATACATCTTCATTTTCAATGTTTAGATTGTTTGCATAACTGTAGAAGTCAACAAGGTGTTCTTCAGCAGTTATGTCTTCTTCTACAGTGACTTTGGGCATATAATTTAGGTAATATCAAACAGGGAGAGAATTCATTGGCTGAGGTAGGACTAGAGGGGCATATCTTGCAGCCACTATGGCATCCATTCTATTTCTAGGAGGATTGGCACCTACCACAGGGATGATAGGTGGAGGAGAAATAGGAGGGGAAGGGGTTCGAACAGGAGAGACTGGAACTGAGCTTCCGAGAGGAAAGGGAAACAATAGATGATTTGGAGAAAAGGATAAAGGGATTAAAGGAAAAGAGGTTTCCCATTATGAAAAATCAGTAACTCTAACAGGAGGAGGAGTAATCAAACCTGGAGTGGGAAAATCTTCTAAGGTCTTGGGTCTAGACCAAGGTACAACTTCAGGGGAGAGAGGAGTGACAAGGATTTCTCCTTCCAATGTCAAACCAGGAGGGGAAAACTCAACAGGAACACTCCCAAAATTTAAAATTCGGGAAACTCCAACAGACAGTATGATAGGAAAATGAGAAGCAGATATTGGAGTTTCTAGAGGAGGATAGTAATAATCATCAGAAATACCTAGTTTAGTAGTAGAAGTACTTTCTTGAAGGGCCTTCCCTTTTCTGACAATTGTTTCTGGGTCAGATCCAGGTGTAGCTAAAGGCAACTGCAGAGTGGACCTCGTGTGTCTGCCTCTAGAAGCCACAATTGAAACAGTGGAGTCTCCAGTGGATTCACATCAATGGAGTCACCACAGTGGAGTCGCCACATGCACAATTGAAATATATGATGTACTAAGTTCTGATGCACCTTTCAGAACTAGTAATCTTTGCCATTGAATCCTAGGAAAAATATTCAATTTCGTCCTCGACAATGGTGCCAAAAATATTAGCACCGAAAGTCGCCCTTCAGATTGTAGGAAAAGAAAGCCTGATACCCATCAGAGTTTTATGTCACGAGTTGGTTATAAAAGGGTTAGATGGGCGTAGTCTCAAGAAACTATCGTCTTAACTCAAAAAATTGGGCTAGTATGCACAGATAGGTGAGGTTTTGATCTAAATTCAGTCAGTAAGTTGTAGTAAGGGTGAGTAGGAGGAATAACTTGAGAGGAAAATGTAAAGGTCTTCTATGGACATCAGGTCTTCCAATAGCGTAAGGAGGAAAAACTTAGAAAACAAGATCTTCTTGGATTCAGAGCTTCAGGAAACTGAAAATGCTATAACAACATTGCAATCAAACATCCATTACAACACAATCACAACCATCCATGTGAATCCTTTAGTCATGAACATTCAATATTAGATGCATAATAAGATGGAGGGATAAAGCTGACTTAGATTAAACAAGAAGTCTCAAATACCGATGCATAACCAGAAGCCAAAAGATTTTCTAAAACTTTACAATACCAGAGCTTTGCTCTACCATCAACCATAACAAAATATCAAAACTGAGTATTAATACTGAAAACAACTTGCTCCCTTCAGAAGCACACTCCGTTCATTGAATTCAAGGCTTGTCGTATGCATCCTCTTTTATCAGGCTGCACTTGCATTCTTTTGTGAGACACAAGATCAAATCAGTATGGGCTTTACAAGAAAATTCATGACAGGGGAACTTTTTACTGACAGTCTACCCTCCATGGCCAGAATTTCCATGCTTTCCATTTATGTGATGAAATGAGTTTTCAACCAACTTCCCTATTTTAATTAACTATTTTCATTGGGATTAGGATGAGACCTGAAACCCATGAATGTTCCAGGCGAGGTCATGACTCCTTCGAGTCAAATATTGTGCCTTGAGGCTATGTAGATCTTTCTCTGTGACCAACTCGGGTGCCTCAATCCTTTGTGCAGCTCCTTCTCATCACCCCATGTGACCATGGGCCATGAACTTGCACTTATCCCATATGAATTTTTGATATCTTGCATTTTGGAAGTTTTCACTCCCCTTGATTTCAAATATCCCGATGCTCGAAATCACGAACACGACCCGTCTGGATCAACGGTTGGATTTTCTTTGAACTTGACGGTCGTGATCATCTACTCGAACAACTTCAGTCACTCGCTGCTTCGACAGGCACTTTCCCTTTCTTTACGACCAAGCTTACATATGACCGCGGGCTGTGGCCGTGGGCCCAACTTTCAGGCGCATCGCAATTTTTCATTTTACAACTCACGTTGCACTCCCTGCTCAAACTTTCGAGTCACTAAATCATGATCACTTGGATCGGGTGACACGCGTCCCTTTACATCAGATGGCCCAGATCATATCAACATTTCAGGACCTCGTACCATCAACACTTCTCACCCCAGCCTTCCCAAAAAGACTTTCTCTATGGCTCGGATCTAGTGCCATGCATCCTGATGGAATGGACGACCTAGATTATTTCGCAACTTCATGTTTCGCAAGTCCTCGTGACTCTTCCCTTTGACACTAAACTTGGTGTAATTCTATGAACCCAATCACCCGATGGATGTAGATCCGATCCGCCTGATGGATCTCCACCACTAAAAGATGATATGGCTCATTCGCTTGATTTGAGTCCATATCGGACCGCTCCAAGTGTTGTGCTTGATGCTCATGATTACAGCATGTGTAGTTTACTTGAATGGATGGATGAGGGATTAGGAAAACAAAGGATTCAATGACAGAGGTACAGAGAGAAGTGATAGACTTTAGGGAAAAAGGAAAAGCTTATGTCCAACACTTCTCGGGAAAAATGATAAGGGAAAACAGGTCGATCAAACGGATGAGGTCAAACAGAAGAAAACTACAAGCCAGGAGGAAAAACTTACGATCGGGTCCACAAAAGGAAGAGAGACAGGAAAAATTTGCAGACTTAGGTAGAAACCACAAAATCCTAAGTCTTTGACAAGTTTATGTGATAATAGTATGTACCTGAACCTAAGCATATAATTGATTGGAATGTGATCCAGGTGGAGCACGAAGGGGATTTTCGGGTGGAACCAGTACACATCCTAGATCAAAAAGTCAAAGTGCTAAAGAACAAAGACATAGGGCTGGTAAAGGTTCAATGGACCTGCTACAGTCCTGAATATGCTACATGGGAGAATGAATAAAACATTTATGAAGAGTACCCACAATTTTTTGACAATTTTGAAGAATTTGTGTGTTCAGGTTTATGTGGTGAGAGGTTTCAGAGAGATCGTTTTCCGGAGAATCCAAATTTAGTTCCATATTGTTATCGACATTTAAAATATGAATCGGGATTCATCATCAGGACCAATCGTCAAAGAAGAGATATTTCTGATCTACTCCATTAATATTTATGATGCAGGGCATTTTTTAAGAAACTAAATATGTCAGCTATTTGTAGATGCATTTCCCCTCTCGATGGTCTGTAGGGTCCAGAATGAAAGACTCCATTTTGGAAAAATAGAGTTCTGGAACCATATCTCAAGGTCCTATCCAACTGTGTTGGGTACCTTGATAAATAGATGGCTCATTCCTTGCGTTAACCTTGATAAATGGATGGTACATCCCTTGGGTCAACCCTGATAAATGAATGGTGCATTCCTTGGGTTGGCGAGTTGAGAGGAACATGATATTGATGGTTGGAGTTGTTAAATTGCAGAATTTTTATTTTTAAATATTGTGATATAATCCACAAGAAGGGGACATGGAAAACGTGATGCCAGCTGCTAAAGGGACATGGAAAAGAGATGGGGGGATGAATTAATCCACAAGAAGGGGAGTGTCTAGGATAATGTCCAAGAGGGGTCCAAGGGGGAAATGTAAATGTGTTGAACCTATGCAGAATAGATCTAGCTAGAAAATACCACACACATTTGTAGAGAGAAATTGAGAAAGAAGAAGCAAAAGAGAAAGAATGGAAGAATTCTCATTAACCGTAATGAATAATGAATAATTTACACATGATATACTATGTATAAATCAACCAATGCACACTGGAGGAGAAACCAATGTGCCATAGTGGTGTTCTAGAGTGATCTGGACACACACTGGTAGTTACGGGAGTAAACTACCACCTAGTCTAGTCTCTGAGGCAGTTACGGGAGTGAACTACCACCTAGCTGAGTTAACTAGTCTATCAATCTTCAGTTAACTGACTGAAAATGAGTTAAGTGAAAAGGATACTAGGGAATCATGGGTAATGTGCTATTTTTCTGATGATACCAAGGCTAATGAGCATTAGTTGGTGATGATCCCAATGTTGCATGGTGACAAAACCAATGCAACATCTAGACTCCACTCAAATAGTCAAACTGGAGTGAAAACTGAAGAGAATATTCTCCCTAGAGGAATATTCTTCCTAGAGGAATATTCTTCCTAAAATATAGGATACTAGATAATGACTAATAAACAAGGAAAAAACTTAGGAAAAATAAATCCTAGGTGTGTGTGAAGTAACTCCAACACCCCCCCTGAACATCACTATGGTGAAAATAAAAAATGGGTCCTGACAATGAGGCCATGTTAGGTAACCAAATACAAAAGATACACTGAAATAAAGTGAGCAAAGAGGGAAAACCTCATGGGAAAAACCCCCCCTCTAGGTACAATGTATTGTAAAAAGAAGAACTGACAGCTTCTAGGAAACTGTGTCCTTCACTTCAAGACGACTTCACAGAGAAGGGAAATTTTTCTCAATGAAGGTCTTGGTGAAGATGTCTACCATATGTTCTGTTGAAGGACATAAATGTAGGTCAATGATCCCTTCGTGTACTAAGTCATGGATGTAGTGCATGTGGATCTCAATGTGATTCGTTCGTTTCCTCCGAAATGGATCTCTGCAGAACTTCAGAGTGCTCTGGTTGTCAGACCAGATGATGATCGGTCGATGAAACTGAATGTCCAACTCAGTGAGAAAATGTTGTAGCCACATAACATGAATGGTTATCTTAACTACCTCTCTGTACTCTGCCTTGACTGAATATAGAGAAATGACAACTTTCTTCTTGCTCAACCAACAGATAGGCTCAGAACCAAGACTGAGCGAGTAACCATATGTGGACTTGCGATCAGTGCTATTGCCAACCTAGTCAGAATCATTGAACTTGATGAGATCTAATGTAGAGTCTGTTGCATAATGAATCCAAAAGGTGATGGTGCCTTGTACGTATCGAAGGATATGATTTGTAGCCTTCCAATGTAGCTCATGCAACTCCTGCATGAACCTAGAAACTGCGCCAACTGCATAGGAGAGGTCTGGTCTAGAGTGTGTGAGATACAACAAGTTCCCCACTAGCTTTCTGTACAATTTCATGTCAACCAGTGGAGTGTCCCCACCATCCTCAAGTTTGACTCCTGATAGGAAAGGAGTCGGAGAAGACTTTCAGTCTATCATGTGAAATCTCTCAAGGAGATCTTGTGCATACTTGGCCTGAGACAATTTAATGGCTGATGCATCTTGACTGATCTCGAGTTCAAAGAAGAAGTGTAGCAGACCCATGTCCATCATCAAAAACCTGTCATGTATAATCATCTTAATTGCAAAAATCATTGAAGTTGAGCAACCGATGATCAACAAATCATCAACATACAAAACTAAGAGTAGACGTGAATCAACCGTTCGAAGAATGTAGACATTTGGGTTTGATTTACAATGTACAAAGTTCTGTGACAATAGGTAGGAGTCCATATTGGCATACCATTCCCTCGGAGAATTCTTAAGACCATAAAGAGATTTCTTCAGTTGACAGACCAAAGATGAATCCTGCATAAATCCCTAGGGCTACTCCATATAGATCTCCTCAAAGAGATCATCATAAATAAATGCATTCTTCACATCCATATGATGGAATTCCCATCCATTGGATACTGCAATGGCAAGTGCCAAATGTATGGAATCCATCTTCACTACTGGAGTGAAGGTCTCATCATAGTCAATGCCATGCACTTGCTGAAATCCTTTGGAAACAAGCCTGGCTTTGTATCTGCGAATATGTCCATCCACTATGCTCTTGGTCCTGTAGACCCATATGCATCTGACAATTTTCCTTCCAGAAGGAAGAGGAACCAGATCCCAAGTCTGGTTCTCAGGGAGGGAGTTGTACTCCTCCTGCATGGAAGATTCCCAAAAGGGATTTCTAGTAGCCTATATTGAACCAAGAAAAGATTCGTGGAGGGCAATGGTTCTGTGGCAGTGAGAGAAATAGGAGGCTCCTTGAAATCAGATCGAGTCGTACTAGTATCGGCTAGATCACCAACAAGATCCCTTGCATCCTTAAGAGCATTCTGGGTCCACTTGGGCCTCTGCTGTGGCTCTACATTTGCATCTGGATGTAATGACTCTATATCTGACTGTACTGAATCTGTATTTGGATCATATGAATCCTTTGAATCATAATTCTTTTCTAAAGAAGATTCAGCATGTGCATGCTCATCATCTTGGACAGGTGGAAGAATGAAGGTGTCTGCATGTGGCTGCTGAGGTACATGCACAACACCTTCCACGAATTGGAAACTTCACTCAATGATGAGCCGGTATGAAGAAATATCAATAATTCCATATCCCTTCACACAGTCGGGGTATCAAAAAATATACACTTTGTGCTCTATGGATCAAGTGCCTTCCTCTTTTTAGAGGGAATCCATGCCCATGCACGTGAACCAAAAATATGAAAGTGGGTCACTTCCAGTTTGAGGCCTTTCCAAGCCTCATAGGGGGTCTTATCCTTGACAGATCTATGAGGAGATCTGTTTTGGATTTAGGTTTCACAATTAAGTGTTTCAGCCCATAGTCTCTGTGGTAGTGACTTTTCATGTAGCATGGAAGATGCCATCTCTTTTAGAGATCTATTTTTCCGCTCAACGACTCCATTTTTCTGTGGAGTATAGGGAACTGTGTGTTGCAACTGAATCCCTACCTCATGACAAAGATTCTAGATCTCATGATTGACATACTCTCCCCCATTATCAGTTCAGAGGACTTTGATTTTCTTTCTTGACTGTGTCTCATCGAGGCTTTGAAATCTTTGAGGTGTTGAAAGACCTATGATTTTTTCCTGAGAAAGTAAATCCATGTGAAATGTGAGAAATCATCAACAAAAATGAGAAAAAACCTCGCTTTTCTAATTTATGGATGCAGAAAAAGACCCATGAGGTCACTATGGATCAGATCTAAAGGAGAGGAAGCTCTATGAGTCTTTCCTTTATCGAATTTCTTATGAGGGTGTTTTCTAAGAACACATCCCTCACAGATTCCTTTGCAGAAATGGATGTCTAGTGGACCATCAACCAATATTTGCTTGCTAAGTTGTTCCATATATCATCCTACTTTCATCAGCATGGGTAAGCAATAAAGAAAAATCAGTCAATAAATTTATACAATCTAGATGGATGATTTACCTCACTGGTAGCAACCATGGAATTGGTTTGCATGTCATATATATCCATTGCATTAGGTGTGAATATGAGTTTCTTTCTAGTGCCAGAATTCATCATCCAATACACATAGAGAAGATTGACAAAAATTTTGGGAACGTGCAACACATTCTCGAAGCTTCCATTGGTGAGTTCAATCCTTCCTTTGTGGGTGACCTTGAATGGAGATTTGTCCCCCATCAGAATAGGAGGACCTTTGCATGCATCCAATGAAGAATAGACTACTTTTTTGGCATCCATGGGATGTGATGCTCCTGAATCTACAATCCAAGCATCGAGAGAGGAGTTGATAGAAATCAAGGCATGGCTAGAATTTCCTTTATTGGGATTCTTATCTTCTGGATTCTTCTTCTTCGCACCCTCAGGAATGTGATCTCGAAGGTTGTTTTTCTGAAGTATTTGAGTCATTATATCTATTTGTTTCTGCATGCATGCAAATTCTGGATGGAATCCTTTATGGTAGTATGTGCATTTCTCCCTTTTTCTTCCCTTCCCACCTTTGGATCCAGAGGCATCGGTGAAGGGTTTTGAGTACCCTTCATTATTTGGATTTGAAAGATATTTCCTTTTATATTTATATTTATATTTCTGATATTGATGGTTGCCATATTGCATAGTAAGTGCATGCGCCTTTGGGACTTTAATTTTTCCCATGCTTATGAGCTTGGTTTTCTCTTGTGTCAGGGATTCGATAAATTCCTCAAGAGAAGGCATCTTCCAAGTGGCTCCAGAGGTGAATTTGAATGAATGGAATGTGGATATGAACACAGAGAATTCAGGAGCAATTTTGGAGAGAATGGTGAGAACCATTTGTTTCTCCTCCTTAGATTTATCAACCCCACAAGCTTTGAGTTGTGACAGTAAATCCTTGAATTTTGTAAAGAAATCTTGGAGATTGTCGAAGCTTTTTGGATACAATGTGAGAAATTCCACCTCGAGCATGTGTCCCCTTATCTCATCATTTTTTACAAAGAGCCCTTCCAAGGTAGTCCAGGCTTCATTGGGGGTTTTACAGGAAGATATGTGAAAAAGAATATCGAGAGAGATGAGACTGCAAATTGTTCCGAATGCTTCATCCATTCTATTTAGATACTTGGATTTGTCTATGGATGATGTCGATTATGTCTCTGTATTCAAGGTTAACTTGTGAAATCCTTTAGTTTGGAGATGCATTATTATTCTCTCCTTCCATGCAAAGTAATTGTAAGGTGTAAGAATGAATTCTTTTGGGAATTCCATTTTTCCGCTGTTTTCAATCTTTGGTACATGAAAAAATAATTTGGTGTATCTTTTGCTTAGAAATCCATTAGATCTGATACCATGTAAATGTGTGGAACCTGCACAAAATAGAACTAGCTAGAAAATACCACACACATTTGCAGAGAGAAATTGAGAAATAAGAAGCAAGAGAGAAATAATGGAAGAATTCCAATTAACTGTAATGAATAATGAATAATTTACACATGATATACTCTTTATAACTCAACCAATACACACTGGAGGAGAAGACAATGCACCATAGTGGTGGTCTAGAGTGATTTGGACACACATCAATATTTATGGGAGTAAACTGTCACCTAGTCTAGTCTCTCAGGCAGTTACGGGAGTGAACTGCCACCTAACTGAGTTAACTAGTCTATCGGTCTTCAGTTAACTAAATGAAACATAGTGAAGTGAGGAGGAGATCAGGAAATCATGGGTAATGCAATAGTATAGTGATTATACCAAGGCTAATGTGCATTAGCTGGTGATAATCCCAATGTTGCATGGTGACAAAACCAATGCAACATCTAGACTCCACTCAACTAGTCAAACTGAAGTGAAGATTGAAGAGAATATTCTCCATAGAGGAATATTCTTCCTAAAATATAGGAGACTGGATAATGAATAATAAATAAGGAAACACATTAGGAAAAATAAATCCTAGGTTTGTGTGAAGTAACTTCAATAGGAAATGTTGGTCCTAAAGTCTGCACCTGACTACTAAAGGGAAAAGCTAGGCCACCTCAAGTTTAGAATAGTTGATTTTTAATTTTGTTGGTTAGTTAGAGGGTTAGTTTTATCAAGACAAAGGCATGGTTGGGTTGGAAAAATGATATGGATGAGTTTCCTCCTTGGTTGGTGGCACACTAATGACAAACAAGTGAATTAATAGAAAACAAAGGGAAACAACAAATTACTCAATGAATACTCCAGTGCAATAAGTTCAATACTTAAAATATCATTTCAAGACATTAAACATGTATCAAAAACACAATTTATCACATAGGTTGCAATAAAAACAAATATTCACCAAGCATTAGCTGTTTTCATAGGTTGCATATCAATAAAGAGAAGTTATGCAATAGCCAAAGGAAATGAAATGTACTTTGCACAAATCAAAAAATGCATTCAAGATAAGATTAAAACACATGAAGATTTGAACGAAACAATGTCATCAAGAGTATATTCACCAGGTAGAGAGATTTAATCCATGCATAAAATGGGTCCAACCAGTCTGATGTATTTCTATCCTTTCCCAAAAATCGAGCCTCCAAAACATACAAAAACTGCATATTTATCAAAGTTGCAGAGGCTCTCATCCCTCTGAGACTGAGACTTAACTCTACATTAACTATTGTAGAAAAAATTATTAACTTGACTAAAATACTTTTGGAGTAAAACAATGTATACTTCACACTTGACTTAATCAAAATAGTGGTTCTTATCACACACAGAAGACCACTTATTGTTCTTTTAAACTAAAAGAGTCTTGAACTAAATCATTAAAACTACCACTAACGATGAAACTGGACTGATGCATGTGTTGGAACGAACTAGGTGGCAGAAAAATACTAGGAGAAACAGAACTGATTTCTGCAATGAGTACTGGCATGCATGCGCATTGTTTGAGGCCACTGGAGGATAGTTGGTTGTATCTAGCAGCTTCCTCACATTATCTGTTTGAGGAAGAGGTAGGTATCCCAATGTTTTTCCTAGAGTCTTCGATATTCCTGTTTTCTCTATGATGAATTGGTCACGGTCTTCTACCATTCTGCTTCTCCTCATGACTTTCCTTTGACGATTTGGCTTAACGCCAAGTTGGTTTCCACATGCTGCTCTAAGATTAGATGTGATAAAATCATGTGATTGCGGAAGTTGTCAAAGGTGGCTTGGGTCCACACCGCTCCAACCTCCGCAATCCACCACAAGCTACCACATACCTCTCCAACAATACCATGGTTTCAATTGTGGGACTGCTCAAGGATGTTAACATTCGGGCATTTTCCATCCCCGCAATGAAGTGGGGTTGTCGATCTAGTCGTAATCTATGATCTGGGTGACCCTCCTACATTAGTGCCCCTGTGATTTGTGATTCAGGAAACTGAGTGCCATGTGTCTTTGGCACTTCGAGCTTCATGAGTTTATGAATGTTGCGCTTGGAAATTTCCTGAAGGACGATCTCCCAAATCTGATGTGGCGGCCTGATGTCCAATTGATGATGTGTCGTGGAAATATGGGTGACATGTGTCACTCAAAAAAGCAAGAATAATATACCTAAATGTGCTTGAAATGAGTGCCACATGTATCAATAGATGAGTGCCACTTGTCTCAATGGATAAGTGCCACGTGTCTCTGACGTTTTAAGGTTCAACAACTTGGAGTGAAAAGTATGAACATCTACAGGATGGCCAAACTCTTGGAGTGACGTGGTGACCTGGAAAAAGCATGGATGACATAATCAAAGGGACTGAGATGAGCACCACGTGTCTCTGAAGGATGAGCGTCGCACGTTTAAACTGATGAGTGCCAAGTGTTGAGTTGAAAATCATTTATGGAGTGGTAGGGCCCAGAATGACATGGCAACCTGATGTCACTTAGGGACTTTGGGCTTCGGGAGCTCAGAATGTAAAGCATGGAAAAATCTTGAAGTAGTACAAGCTTGGTTGACATGGCAGTCTCTCATGACTTTGGGACTTTGGCTCTTTGGAAGTTCTGTCTGGTCATTAATCATTGCACGAATTTGAAACTTCAAATGCACAAGAGACATTAATCTAAACTATTCATGGGATATCCACCGTTAAAAATTGAACCTGTATGTTTGCTTATATTTCAAGCCCGAAATGGATTGCTCTGAACACTACATTTTTTCTCATGATTTCTTACTGTGCATACAAAGGAATTGGTGGACCTAGATGTCTCCTGTGCATAGGAAAGTCTTGGTGGGCATGTTGCATGCTCAATTAGTGGCAAACATGATGACAAGTATTTCAAACTCAAACCATACATGCAATTATCTTTCAAGGAAAACATAAATAATTCGACGCAAAGAATCATTCAAGCAATCCAATAAGGAAAAACAGGTCATTGAACAGATGGGAAACTGAATTTATCAACCAGAAGAGGAAAAATTGGATGAAGGAATATGTAAATGAGAGAGGAGAGGCATGGGTGAAAACCTAGTTTACAACATTGGCTCCAACTAGGGATATCACTTCCCTATAAGGTGCTAAGAATAGCAGATCAGTGCCTTTGAATTTAATAACTTGCCCCCACCCCCCTTTTCTTACCTCTATTTTGTCTGCCAGCCATGCATGTCTGAAAATTAACACTGAAGCTAACTCTAGTTCCTTTGTTGGGCTATGTAGTCTTTATTGAAACTTGAAACTGCAGCTAAACCCTGGTGCCTTTGTTGGGATATGGAGTCTTTATTCACACACAACTAACTAATCAAATGAAAAAACAAAAGGAAAGCATTTATGGTACAAGAGGGACCTTCCCTCCTCCCTAAACAAAATAATGTTTCAGGAAGCACCCATTTACTGGGCCTCCGGAGATCTCAGTATTGTCTAGATTGTGCAATATAAATGTGTTATTGTACAGAACCTCAACTACCTTAAAAGGGCCAAACCAGAGGTTATCCAACTTACCGTGCTTGGACTTGTCATCCCTTATGGCATCCCACCTCAAGACTAGGTCACCTTCTTGAAAGATCTCCTTCTTGGTTTTCTTGTCAAAGGATGATTTGATCTTGCTATGGTATGCTTCGGTCCTCTGATCTAGTGCTTCTCTATTTTGTTGAACCTCTATAATCTGGAAGATTCTCCTTTGGATTTCATTTGGCTCCTCAATCTCTTCCTGTAATAATTTTAGGACTGGTATACGAAGATGGGTGGGAAAAACAACATCCACACCATAGACAATATGAAATGGCGAGGTTCCCAAAGACTTCTTGGTGTTGATTCTGTAGGCCCACAAAGAATATTTGAGTTTGGAGTTTGAAGATTTATTGTTTTCGGTCAACTTCTTGATAATATTGATGACCGTTTTGTTTGAGAACTCTGCCAGACCATTCCCTTGAGGGTAATAGGGCATGGAATGTGTCAAGGAAATGTTATGACTACCACATAATTCAATCATGGCTTTGGAATTGAATTCTTGGGAATTGTGTGTTTTAAGATTGTTGGGGCAGTCAAATCTGGAAAAAATATTGGTTTCCAGGAAATTCATGATCACCTTTTCAGTGGAATTCCTGGTGGGCACAACCTCAATCCACTTGGTGAAATAGTCAGTGGTAGTGAGAATCCATTTATGTTGCCCACTGGAGGATGGATTTATCTCACCTTTGAAGTCTAACCCCAATTGCTGAAATGGACCACTGGAAGTGATAGGTTTTAGGGGTAGTGATAGTAACTTCTATTTTCCTGCAAATTTATGACATTCATTGCAGGCCCTAACAGTAGTAAATATATCGGAGAAAAGGGTGGGCCACTAGTACCCTTCCCTTAAAATCTTAAGAGCTATGGCCTTCCAATGCTAGTGTCCTCCACATAATCCTTTATGCATTTATATTGTGACTTGTTTGGCTTCATTTTCATCAAGGCATTTTAACAGGATGCCAATAGGATCCTGCCAATACAAGTTCTGGTTTGAAATGTAGAATTTGATAGCCTTCATTTTGAGAGACCTAGCCTTTGTCTTTTTCACATCTGGACATTCAAGATGCTACAGAAAATAAATGATGTTTATATACCAAAGTGAAGAGGAGTAATTTTGACGTAGACCCCCCCTTCTCCCCTCGGGGCTGCGCGACCTCCTGGTCTAGGATCGTTCACATAGAGGAGTTAGATCGACTCTTCGGGCCTCTGCTAGAGCCCAAATCAATTTTCACATGCCCTTTCACCCTTGGCGAAGGTTGTATGCACTTGCGGGCCCTCTCCTTAGTGTTTTTTGCATATCAATGCCAATGGGTGCTAGCTCTTTTGACTAAGCCCCTTCCTTTCACATGACCATAGACTATGACCATGGGCCAACTCCCTTTGCGACTTAGTGCTTCAGAGATTTTGCGATATTTTTCTCCCTTTTTCTCAATCCCCGAATTAGTGAATTCTCTAGGACCAGATCCATGGTCCACACTCTCCTTCATATCAACGACCCTCAATAGTTTTGGCTTCAGCATTTCGTAAATATCTAAAATACTTTTCTATAGAACCTCCACAACATTGAGTCTCTAGACTAACAGATCTTCTACCAAGTGTCCTCTCTTCACAGATGACCCTGATGACCTCGCGACTTTGGAATTCACGAGTTTCCACTTATCCTACCTCTAGATTTCCTGATTAGCGAATCAACGAAGCACTAATCTAACGCTACATGTCCTATCTGTTGGTAGCCAACTCATTTTTTTTTATTATTATCTTATAAGCTGTCTACACCTATGTTTTGCAAACATCATTTTTTTTGTCGCAATTTTCAATAAATGACATTTTCATTTTTGCGACATTTGGACATTTGTCTTTGTTAAGTTTTCACGACTGTAAGCGTGAAAAGTTCTCCTTTCGAAGTCGTATTTCGATCATTATCTGAACTGTCAATATCTCTTTTGTCATTATGCCTATTGCGCTTACCTTTTATTGATCATTATACAACTGGCAAGGTCCTCTAATCGGTTCTCATACTTCGATTGATTGTATAACTTGGTTTTATTGAGTTTGTAAGGCATTTAGCATTTGGATTTGCACTTTATATGACTTGTCTGATCATTGATTCTATGAAAATGCATAGGGGTTATGATTAAATTTTTTATATATATGTCTTTTGATATAATCCTTATGTTAATTTTTCCATAACTTTTGGCTTGTCGACTATATGAATACCGTTTGACACCTTGGTTAAACTTCTGATTATATGAGCTGATACATTGGCGCATAGTTGATTTTGGTTTTGATTTATAAGTCGGGTGTTTAAACACTATGGCATAATGTTTACGCGCATTGGTATACACATTTGATTGCTTGGACACATGACTCGATGGTTGAACTACTATTATGGATTGAACAACTATGTAAATCGACGGTTGTACTCGGGTAATGAATATTTTGCATGGAAAACTCCACCACCTTCGCATGCTTGCATTTATGCTTATCCCTTATTCCCGTTCACTTATGTTAGATCGGGTAGCTCTGCACCTATGTGTGTTGGTGATACAAACCCTCGGCTTACCATGTGCCCGGCTCCATGGCACTAGTCGTGCGGGTCGAGCCAAACAACAATAAAGCCTTGTTAATGTTTGACAATGCCCGCCAAGACTTGGAGGACAACGGATGGCTTACCTTCGTGAAACGATTTGAGGGTTTTAACCTCTGTGTAGCACGATAGTTTTCCATGACCTTTGATGGCTATAGAGACAAGGTGGGCGACATACAATTGGAAATTGATGAGAAATTTATCAGTCTTGCCACAGGGTTACCTACCACAGGACAACGTTGGTTCAAGAATTGTAAGGTCGAGGAGGTCCCATGGACACTGTTGTTCCTCTCACGCAAAGTCACCTCTTGTGACAGAGGTATGCCCATCTCTGCACTTAAACTGCGATGGAACGATACTTTGATGATAATCAAACAGTTTGTGACCTGTGAAGGTCGATACGGACTTGTGTTTCTCTACCACCTGCGTTTGCTTATGATTTTTATGGGATACCCGCTCAATATGCCCTTTTATTTTCATCGTAGCCTGTATAAAATGTCTAAAAGGTTCAAAAGGCAGCAGGTTGACAATAGTCTGTTCCACTATGGGTTTATCAAGCTTATCGTTGTTTATCATTTGAGTTTGCATGGTGATAGTTGGAGGGTTTTCATCGCCCGTCATGGCTTTGAGGACATAGACCCTGTACAGGTTGACAAACCTATGGTAATGGAAACCAGGGCCGAGCCGCCTGTACCCTTACATCTCCTACTGCCTAAATCATCAGCCAACCCTCCTACTGACTTACACGATGCTATAAATGAGAAGTCCGAGGCTATTAAGAATCATACGAGAAAAAAGCCCAAGGAAAACCTTACTGCTAATGTCAAAGGGAAAAGGAATCCCCGACTCATTTCACAGATGGCCAGGAACAAATTGAAACCCTCTGTCGAGTCCAACCCTATAGTTCTGAGTGAGGATTTCGATTCTGATGTTGAAAGTTTCTTAGCCAACGAGTACCCCTACTCGCAGGGTTTATGTCCCGAACCCCCTTATGATTTCGTATAGAACTTCCCCCCCTGCCTAAAGAATGACCCTAGCTACCCTGGCATTAAATTGCCTCTTGAAACCCTCGGTCATTTGGCCAAACCCTTGCCTACTCTTTCTAAACCTACACAGTCACCCTGTGACCAATGCAACTCATGGTTAGAACGATACTACATTGATGTTCCCATACTTCAATCGAAGATTCAATCACTGGAAGATCAAATTGCAGTGCTAACTAGTCAAAAAGACAAGCTCCAAGCAACAGATAAAAAGAAAAAGATAACCAGCTCCATCCTTTCAAAAACGTGGAATTAGCCACGGTCGTTGTAAATTCCAAATTGGCATAATCAAGCAGCCTCGTCGCTATACAAGTATGGTTTTGACATCATTTTTGTTTTGTAAATAATCTAGTTTGATGTAATGATTTGAATTCAGTTTAAAAAAAAAAAAAGAGCTCAGTCACTCATCCAAATGCCTCTGTCATTTAGTGATCATCTTGTATATGGTTTCGTTTTGATAAAAATAGAAGGAATTTCGATTTGATATATGATTTGCTCATATATTTTTATTGGATTTGAATGGTTATTCGTTTGGATTTCATTTGCTAAGTTTGTCTGAAGTAACGAAAGTAATGGTGTGTTTTCAATACAATTCGTTTTGTATCTACTCCACACGGAAAGTTTTTATGCTCATTTTAGAATACGATTTTGCTCGGATTCGATCTCATTATCATTTGTATGCTGTGATTGGTAAATGTTTTTGGGAGGATACTTGTTACGATACGCTGTGTTCAATTCATTTTGGTTAGAAATACTTTGTTTTTATAAAAACAGTGATCTCATTAAACCTGTGCACATACGCCCGAATTATGGAACAATGACTATTGTTAAACCTAGCCGATTGATTCGCTGGATCGGATTGTTGTTAGTTTGATCATTTTTGAGAATTGGATCCCGGTTATGATTACTGCTCTGTCTGGTTTTAAAATTGTAAAACGAATTGGTCAAACCTAGTTGTGATTCGTTTGATTGAAACGATTTCGTTTTGATCAAAGTCGATCAATCCTATTTGCACAATTTGCAATAACAAATTATGAATTGGGTTGCTAATCAATCGATCCTGTTATGATTTTGTTTAAATTGATTTTCACGCCAGTTTGAATTAATCTATTCGTGGCTATGTCAACACAGTGATAATGATTTGATAACGATCTTGTTTGGTTTCAATCGTATCCCTTGCTGATGAGATAGCATAACGATTGTATGCGATTTGTTTTGATTGTGTCGATTCCAAATTGATACCAAATGATTTCACAATGATTGGATTATGGTTCTATTCATTCGATTTTGTGGTGACACAAGAAACAGAGTACGCCTATCTATGTAGGCATTCATTGATTTAGATCTTGTTTAGTTTTGAATGATATAACAACTTCAAATTAAATGGTCCATTTTCAAATGATTATTGGATGTCAATTAAATTGAAATCTTGAAAAGTTTTTTTTATCGATTTGAATGTTGATTCTGTACCTTATTTAGACCAGCTACAGAATCAGATGATTCTATGGCTAGTCTATAGAATTAAATTTTCTATCATTTTATTAATAAAAGATCTTTCTAATTTGTTCATTTTTGGTCCTTTTCAGGTGAATTCGAATTGCATGGGACCTGTTGGGTAGTTTAGGGGATATTTGGATGTTTTAGTTTTATTTAATTTCCTAGTTTAAACAACTTTGGGATATCTTCCCAGATTTCATGTAAACAGTTTTATAACTTCCACGGGGAGGTTTTACCCTGTGGAAAACCTTTAAATACTTATTATTTTTGTAATAAGGGCATCCTCGCTGGTGGGAGAACCAGGATTATGGATATCTAATACAGACTGAGACAGAAGTTGATGTTCTACTACAGCTTTCACTTTTCATAATATCAATTTTTTGTTTCATGTTATGCTTATCTTTTTGCATTTGATTATTGACTACTTTAGCTATTCTAGTATTTTGCAAAGTGATATGATTTAATTAATATGATCCATGTCTGATTTCTTCCTTTACTTAAAAACACAGCAATTACTTGATTCAATTTATGAATGACAGATTTCTCTTCTTCATCAATTGAATTATTAAGTATAGATCTTTACATACGGGTTTATCTAATTGTAGAGGTTTGTAAATTATATAATTGTTGTGATTTTTATGTCTTGTTTGTCCTGTAAACAAACTTAAAGAGCATTGCATCTATCGTTTACGAGAAGCTTCTGGATTATTCGGTGTGAGTTTCCTTCCTCCGATCTGCTAGCACAGTCATCATACACAGGACAAATCTGGAGCGTTTCCAGGTCAACTTGTTATTTATTTGTTAGTATATTTATTAGCAGTTTAATTAGATATATTTGTAGTTTAGATTAGTTTTTTAGTTTAATTAGTTTTCTATTTTATTTTTGTTCATAAAATTATAAAAGCAATAAAAATATCTCTCGCTATCTTAGGGCAGTATGTAAATGAGTTTTTCGGGTTTTAATTAAATCTGTAAATTGTCAATATTGTACATTTTGTGAATAAGTAATATTGCAGTTAGTAGTTAGATAGTTAATTGGTTAGAGTTAGTATAGTAGTAATTAGTAGATTGTATATATCGAATTGTTAGTTAGTTTAGTTTGTTTTAATAATTAGTTTTAGTTTAGTTTGTTTAGTAGTTAGTTTTAATTAGATTAGTTTATTAGTTAGTTTAGTTTGTTTTATATAGTTTTAGTTAGATTAGTTAGTTTAGATTAGTTTTATTTTGTTCTCTTAGGACCTTAGATCGGCTAACGGAGCCGCTAAACCCGTCAGGGTGGTTCATCCCAAACGGCTTGGGTTATTAGACAACCCTGGACCAGTTCCACTCTCTCAGTTGACGGACGATCGATTCGCCCGTCAACACTATCTCAATGGACGACCAGGATTGCTTCGGCTCCCAGCTCTTCGACAATGAAATTTAACCTCGCCCCTGGCGCACACTTGTGCTTGGCCTCTTGATCTTGTAAAGTGAAACTACTTTACCTCTGGTGCACTCCTTTCATTTGTTTGGCCTTCAGATGGATGTAATTCAACACTTCATCTGAGTTTTGGCCTAGCACACCCCTTGCACAGATCTTCCTCATGAACCTTGAACTCTTCTTCAAGTTCTTTGATGCATCTCCTGCATCCACCTCCGCTCAATGCACACTTGCAGAGCTATTAGACAAAGTATTCATCAACTTTGTTAGGATATTCTCCTTGACACTTCTCTTCTATGAACTCAAAAAAAGTTCCCTTGTGAACACTTGCACCCACCCGATGCCCACCTAGCAGAGCTCTACAAAATATTTAGTAATTCTGTCTCTATTTGCCTCCTCTGCATAGTCTCCCCTCCAAGGTATTTAGTAAGCTTGAGGATCCACTTGAGTCTGCAAACTATCCTGGTGTGCCTTCCTCACATATTCTTTCCTAAACTCGATTCGAGATTCAGATGCACACTCCTTGCGCTGGCCACATAGTTCCAATACTCTATTGTGCACTCCTTGCATAGCCTAAAGAACCCAAAACAATTTAACAAACTCACAAATAGAGAATTATATCTATCCATGCAGATGAAAACTATCCATACATATACAACATAAATAAACACACACATGACATTCATAAAATGCAAGGTAAAGAAAACCATGTGTAGGAGAAACTGCTCTTTTTGTATTAACATGAATGTTTGGTTACAATGTGTACAAAAGCTCAGACTGCAACAAAGTCTCGGCTCTGTCCTCCTCCTCTACTCTTTACTTTTTTCTATGAATCTAGATACAAATATCTTTTACAAAAGAGGGTCTTCTCAGCTCTCCCTTCAAGTTACCTAATTGGTGCCTCTCCCCTCCTTGAATGCACTTTGATGTGCTGGGTTGCTGGCACATTGCTAAGGTGGAGTGATGCTCCTACATCAAATTTTCAAATACCTGCATGCTGTCTTGTCCAGGCCATATGATGGGTGCATCTGATTGGGTGGAGATTTGATTTAATTCTAGCACCTTACATTATGATTTTGATAACAACTTGGCAAGTCCTTGTCCCTTGATCAACTTGGTGGGTTTTATGTGCAGGTCATACTCCAATAGTTTGACAATTCACTTCCCTCTTTTCCCCTCACTGTCTTGATGGACCATAATCTCTTTGAGACTGCTGCTAGGAACAAAGGTTGTTATGCTAGACTGTAACACACATACCTTGAAGGCCTTGAGTCCTTTGACCAACACATAAGCCTGCTTTTCTAATATATCATACTTCAACTTAACATCTCTGAGGGATTTACTAAAAACTTCTATGGGTTGTTCATGCCCTTCTCCATTTTTCTCCAGTAGTACAACAACAATGGTCTCCTCGGAAACAAAAGGAAAGATGAAGAAATCCTTGGTATAGTCAGGGATGGCTAATACAGGGGCTTCAACTAAAGCCTGCTTGATTCTTTGGAATGTTGATTTTGCCTCTAGCAACCATTTTATCACAACATCGTTCTTCAACATGTTAGTGATAGGCTTCAGGATTTTAGCAAAAATTGGCACAAAGCACCTTAGGAAGTTTATATTGCCAATAAAAGACTAGATAACCTTTTTATTTTTGGGGATTTCGATCTTTTGAATGGAATTGAATCACTTTGGATCAATTTTTATACCTCCTGCTGATATGATGTGGCCCAAGAGCTTCCCTTCTTGAATGGAAAAGTGAGACTTCCTAGAATTCAAAGATATTTTGTATCTCCTGCATTTTGGGAAAACCTGCTCCAGATGCTGCAAATTTTCATCATCAGACTTCACGAAAATGGTGATGTCATCCAAATATATAACAATAAATTTGTCTTTTTCCCCCATGAAAGCTATGTCCATGGCCCTCTGAAAAGTGGCTCATGCGTTCATCAGCCAAAGGGGCATCTTGTCGCACATGAATGTGTTGATGATTGTAGCTACATGAGACATTCTCCAACTTACAAACCTGAGCGAAATACCCTAAGAGGGGTGTGTAGTTCCATCTGAGATAGAGCTGGAACGTAGAGATAGTATCCTCCTTATAGAGAGTTGAGAAGAACTCTAGATGGTTCTCCTGTGTAACACAACGAGAAAGGAGATCTACAGATTTGGACATGCATGTGGCTGAGCACAAGGTGAACGTCTGAAATCCCAAAGTGTTGGGTGCATTGATGATGTATTAGCCTCCTCTAAACAGAAGATTTGATGATAAACTCCAGATGACTCTCCTGTGTAATGCATAGGGAAAGAATATCTGTTGAGTGGACGTGCCTATGGACAAGCATAGGTGAACGTGATCCTAGTGGCTGAGCACTAGTGAAGAAGTGGTTCTTCTGTGTAATGCAGTGAGCCATAGATATGGAAATCCCTATGGATGTTCCCCTAGTGGATGAGCACTAGTGGGTGTATAAGATCCCTTTCTATATTTTTCAAGAGTCAGACCTGTCTATAACCCTAATTGTAATGTAAAGGGCACAGGTCAGCCCCACCTTACTGTGATCAATAATAAATGTAAAAGATAATTAATATGGTTAATATTAACTATATTGTGAGCTAGTGAGGTTGGCCCTATTGTGCCAATAGACACTTCTATTGATAGGTTCAGTCTAGTATAAGTAAAGGTAAATTCCCCATTGAGGAATCATATCTTTCATGTGAGTTTTGAAATTTCAAAAAGTACACCTTCTTGGGAAAAGTGAACACCTCTCTTGGGTGCTAGTATACTAGGGTTTGAGCACCCTCTTGTGTGATAGGTTTTATTGGTGGTAAAGGTATTTATCTTGAAGAATATTAAAAAGGATTTTGGTTGGGTTTTCTTCCCTTGTTGATAAGGGTTTCCCAAGATACTTCTTGTGCTCATGTGCATGGTGTTTTGTCTTGTGATCTTGGTTGTTGCAACATTATTGTTTATGGTTAATTTAAATGATAAAATGGAATGAACTTCATGCTTAACCTTTCTCATAGAAAAATCAACATGGTATTAGAGCGTAGGTCTTGATGTACACATTGAACAAGCTACAATATTTTACCAGTCAGCTCCCCTCTCTTGCAGAACCGTATGACCCTCCTAAGGTTCCCAGAAAATTTTGTACGACACTCATAAGGTTCCCAGAAATTCCATACGACCCTCTTCTTTTGAGTGTTTCAACCCATAAAACCTTGACGTTGAGGAAAATTTTGGCATGGGAGAGTATGACCTTTTCCAGTGCACCTCCAAAGACTCTCATAATGAAATTTTGATCATTTTGAAATTTTGGCCCTAGGGTTTCGTTAATTTCTGCAAAAATTTCAGAATTAGGGTTTCTACAACTCATTGAAGGAGCTCTTCAACTCGCCAGTGTTATCCTATATTTCAAAGGACTATTGTTGGTATTAATAAGTCCAACAAAACCTAAAAGTGCTATCCTAGCCTAACTGTTAGGTTTTCTAGCCCAATTGACAAGGGTTTGTGAAGAATCTAAAATTATGATGAACATACCTATGATGGAAGATAAGATTGATGGATCAAGCAACTTCAAGTTCCCAGAAGACAAGAATTCAGAGGAAGACTTATTGTGGGTGATACAAAAAGGTGACACTATGACGACCCTCTTCATGAAGATGTCAAGAGGGCAGAGATCAACTAGGTGCCATTGGATAAATCATATCATCACCCTCAGGTATGCACTTGTATATATATTATTTGTATCATTTTCATGAGATAAATTGCAGGAGGAAGGAACCTTCTTGCTGAAGTTATGGATCCAGAGGGATCTCAATGCACCCAGAATAACAACACATTGGAAGTGAAGACCCTAGGTTTGATTGTTGAAATTCTCATTCCTCTAACCTATATTTCTAAAGTTTGCTACATTATAAGTAAGTGTTGTAGCTATGACAACAATCCTAAAATTGTTTTGATTCTAGAGATGTACTCATTGTTCTACTTTAGGAGATATTCTTGTTTTGGTTCCTCTTGTTTTCTTGTTCTAGATAGGTTAACGCCAAAGGAATATGTTTATCCTTCAAAAGGAGCCACTTGACTCAGAGGGAGTCAAAACTATTTGAGAAAGAGGAAGAATAGAACTATCATTGAGGAAACCAATGCAATAATGCATGATAAAATTCCTTCTATGATTCTATGGGAAGAAGCATGCATGACATAGTATATGGTCAGAACAAGAGTCTTCACCAGACTTTGAAAAATGCAAGTCCTAAAGAAGCCTTCACCGGAGTGAAGCCTGAGATTGAACACTTCAAGATATTTGGGTGCCCAGTGTATTTTCATGTACCCAAAGAGAAGAAGTCCAATCCACACCCTTCAGGGAGAAATGATATGTTTATGGGATAAAAGTGAATCTTTGAAGACATCCCTGGTCAGAGACAAATTGAGACAAGCAAAGATGTTGTCCTTGAAGAATAGATAGCCTTTCAAAGATCCATATAATCTCAGATAGATATTGACAGTGAGATAATTCCTTATCCTCCTTCAACAGTTCAAAGGGAGACAAACATTATTCTAGCTGATCCAGTTGCTCCAGTTGATATGTTCAGAGATATTGTAGTAGGGCATAAAAGGTCTACCTAGGCTCACTCTGTGGGAGACAAAGAAACATACAAGCCTCTCAAGGCACATCCTGAGATAACAAAGGCATTTTTTCAAGCTACTTTTCAGTCATGAGCCACATCATTGATTATGAGCCTTCTTGTCATAGATAAGCAACATGAGAACAAGTATTGCAAGATTCCATAATAGAAGAATACTAGTATATCTTAAAAGAATGATGTATAAGATATTGTCCAGATACCAGAAGGGAAGTTCGTGATGAATTGCAAGTGGATCTATAAGATCCAACATGCAATTGATATAAGTGTCAAGATATACAAAGTGAGATCTATAGCTAGAGGTTTCTCACAAATAGAGGGAGTTGTCTATGATGAGACACTTGATCCAGTTGTTAGAATATAATGGATGTGCTCATTTTACCATTGAAAATATTGTTATTTTCACCCAACCATAGGCCGAAGCCACCCTCTGAGCACCTTAACCTTGACAAAGAATCACTCCGGAAGAAAACCCTAGGCTATATAGTGAAACAAAGGGAAGCATACCTTTCCCCAAGGATAGCGCACCAAAAAGAGCTGATTAGATAGTCCAAACCCTAACCAAAAGATAGTCCAAGCCAAAATAGAATTTGCTAGCTGCAGCAGCTGCAACAACGTCTCTCCTCCAAACTTGTGCACAAACTGGGAAATTGCAGTGTGCACAAGTGTTGCTCTACAGTTTTGAGAATGCTTGCCAGAATGAAGACTAGCCTCTTGTATTTATACTAACTCTGTCTAACTACCTGGGTCGACTTCTCATTCTGGGTATCTATCTGTTCAGTATATATTATTTCTGCTGGCCGACTTCTTCTCTTGTAGGCTAATAACCTAATATCAATTATCCTCTTGAGCCGACTTGTCTTCTAGGGTTATTAGCCAACTCATTAGGGTTTCTTCTTTCTTCCTAGAATATTCTATTATTGTAAGGTTTACACGTGTAGGTAAATACCTCTCGCAGCTACCATAATATCAACACTCCCTCCTAGCTAGGGAGGTATTATAGGTAATGGTCTTGAGCACAAATATACCATTCACCTGGTAGCATCAACATAGTTGTATAGACTATCTCATGACTAGATCATGAGCACCATCATCACCATCAATGTCATCAACTACATCATCTCTCGAAACCATACTCTATTTGATTAATTAGACATGATACTCACTCCACAGAGTGACACAAGAGCCATTCTTCTAATCTAGAAGAGTAAATGTTTTGAACCATTTTCTATCTGGGAAATCTCTGTTCATTGATCATCCATCTAGATGATAATCATTTTCAACACTAGTGATAGTCTTCAAGTCAATTGGAACAATATCATTCAATAGAACACAACTGTTTCTATCTATAGTAGTACACAACTACAATCTAGTGGTATACTACCACACCAAGTAGCACACAGATAATTGATCAAGTAATGGAACACATCCACCATGGTAGTATATATCTACTTTCTAGAGACATACGACCTTCATAACAATCATCTGGTATCAACCTGCATAGAAACAATGTTATGATATAAACTAAATCATCTGGGCCATTCTTCTACTCACATCTGTGAGATCTTGGAAGAGCATCTGCCCTAAGAAGGTAAAACATCAATGATGAGCTATCTGGACTATTCTTCTCAAGCAAGGAAGAATAATTGTCCTGATTTCTGAGCCTGGACCATTCCTCACCCTGGGCCATTCCTACGACACTAAACAAAGTGTAACCTAGAGAGAATGAGTCTACCCTAAGGAATGTCTGTCCCTGATTGCTGAACCTGGACCATTCCCCACCCTGGGCCATTCCTCCGACACTAAACAAAGTGCAACCTGGAGAGAATGAATCTGCCCTAAGGAATGATTGTCCAGACCATTTCTAAAGGAAATGACTGTCCTGCACCAACCTCCAAAATGGACCATTCCCCATGTTAAACACAATGGGAAATCATTGTCCGACGAGGTGGGCCAATCTTCTTGAGTAACCTTCAAGAAGAGAGACTACCCTAGACCACTCCCCATGTTAACCACAATGGGAATTCACTGTCTATGGTACATCAACAATCCATTGAACCATTTTCATTACGAAAATGACCGTTCGATCTAGACCATTTTCCGAATTGGAAAATGCTTGTCCATTAGAAATCTCAAACCACTTTCCGAACTGGAAAGGAACTACTCATCCTGGACCATATTTTGAACTGAAAAATGGCTGTCCATAAATCAATAACACATCAGTGCTCCCTCCCAACCTAGGAGTCATCTCTTCCTTTTTCAATAAGGAAGTCATCTCCACAAGCTCCATCTTGAGTATGCAAACCCTTTCATCTTAGATAGAAGCTTTACTAAAATGTCTTCTTATCTGCTCATTTGTGGAGATATATATTTGAGAGCCACTTTCTCCTTTTTGGACTTCATCACAGATAATTTAATGCTTGATCTCAAATGTACTTCGGTCTAGAACACTAGTTTTTCTCTGAAGGCTTCATATAGCTCTGATCAATAAAGTATATCTTTGTTGGATTATTCTTTGGTTCCTGCTAGCTCACAACATCATGGCAAGGGTCAAACTGGAACATATCCATGTGGCACTTCTTATGTCATCATGAGATATTTTTCATGGATTGGAAATCCATCATCCTGATCTTCTGAGTAATCATTCTGATACAATATCTCTATTATAGAAAATCTTCACCACGCTTCTGCTGTGCATTGGAGGTTCTTCACCAAGTTATCTTCTTCCATCTGCATGCAAGGGTCTCTTTTTGGTATGCCTCAAAGTCTTGAGGTTTCTCTTCATATGTTCTTTTTTCAATTTCAGTGGAGAACAATCTTTTCATTCATCTGATGTAGAACTCCAACCCATGGATGTTGCGGATGATATAATGACTCATGTAGAAGTATGTCTGGTTTATTGGAACAAGTAATCATTATAGTCTTCTCCCTCCATATGGGAGAACCTCTAGTTCTAGATATTTCAATGCTTTCATATATACATTGTTCTTCATATTAACTTTTAGTTCCTCTATTTGATCACTTTTAGTGAGTTCATATTAGGTTGGTAATCTTGTGATTCTTAATACAATGACTGGTTGTTCTGGATTTTCTTTCTTTATTGGATTCTTTCATGTTCTTCCTCATGTTTTTCTTTAGCTCTTGGGTCCATGGAGTTTCTTATAGATTCCATTTCTTTCTTTCATCATAGGATCACGGATGTGGATGGAAAACCAAGGATACTTTAAGGCTTCTCTTTGAAGAAGTATTCTTCTATGGTCGAACTGAACAGGTACTTCTTTTCATGTTTTCTACCATGGATATATACTTCATCATCTTCAATGGATCATAGGATTAGCTCCCTCCTAATACTTGCTTCACATATGAATGAATGCTCTTCTTTTTAGTGATATATAACCAGCTCCCTCCATCTAGGAGAGTCCACGCTTCCATCTGCATCCTTATTCCCTTCTGTAAAGTTTATAAGTCTTTCTCCGATTTCCTCTTGATTGCTGACTTCTTTCTGTCTTTGCTTCTTCTAAGTCTCTTCAGGATTGATTTTGATTTCGGCTTATCTTGTAATATCTTCCACATGATTTGTTTGATGTATTTCATCATTTCATGTGTATTGTATGACTTGTATAATGATAGCAATCCTTATCTTGTTGTTCTTCCATAAGTATAGTTCTTCTTGGAACATATTATCTTCTAAGAGATAGATATACAAGATATGTATAGAGACTATGCAAACAAGATATGTACAAGAACTAAGAAGAGTATTGTTACCTTCAGAAGAAGAAGACTCTTTCATCCTGCTTAGTCTTCTTTGTAGGTTCCTTTTCTTCGGTAACTGATGCTTCGTGTTTCTCCTTCCTTTTCTTTATCTCGGGAAAATGATTCTTGTAGTGACCATACTTTCAACAGTTGAAGCATTGTATTTCTGAAATATCTTTCTCTTGATTTGGCTTCCTTCTTGAACCAAGATTCCTTTTGTTCCGGAAACTCTTGAATCTTGTTGTGAAGGCTTGATCATCGTACTTCTTTTGGGGTTTCTCTTTTTCACTGATCTTGGATTCTTCTTTAGCACAACAAGTCCCAAGTTCTTCAAATGTAGGATACTCCTTCCTTGTGTTGATGCTTGTGGAAAATGCATACCATGTCTTGGGAAGACCATTGAGTACTATGTTTACCAATTCCTTCTCTGAAATGATCTCTTCAATATCTTGTAGTTGATCTCTTAACTGGGAGATCCTGACAAAGTATGATGTTATGCTATCATCATCATTCATCTTCATGTCACAAAGCTCATTCTTTAGACTCATTATTTGTCCAATGTTTCTGACTGAGAAGAGGTTTGTTAGGGCATTGTCCATATTATTTGATGAGTCAAGATGGGAGATGTAAGGTATCAAGTGATATTTTATAGAGTACCCTATAATACTCATGGCATTGATGTCACCGTCTTTGAACTTCTCCATAAGTGAAACATTTTGCGGTTCCTTCTCTTTTCCTTCTTCAAAATCTGGTTCCACAATATTTGTTTTCACGATATCCAACACTTTAGTCTTGGAAAGGATGAGGTCAATCCTTGTCTTCCATGATCTGAAGTTAGAAGTTCCATCTAACTTGTTTTTTGACTTCATAGAGTAAGTCATGGCTGCTTTGACTTGGTCAACCCTAGATTTGACCTAAAACGCAAACTTGACGCCTTGGTTTGATGAGAGTACCAGGAGATGTGCTAGGCTAGGGAGCACTGATATATCCAGAAATTAGGTCAATCCCTTCACTTAAGGTGCCTCAACAAGAGGATTAGGGTTTCTGCAATTGCACCTACTAGTAACCCTAATGACAATGCTTTGGTGACTACACTTGCTAGAAACCCTAGTGACAATTATTCAACGAGCTTAATATCCTAATGGATATGTTTCCTTCCACTGGTTAGACTGAATGAAGGAGTTCTGGGCCCATAACCTATTATAATATAATGGATGTGCTCATTTTACCATTGACAATATTGCTATTGTCACCCAACCATAGGTCAAAGCCACCCTCCGAGCACCTTAACCTTGAAAGAGAATCACTCTGGAAGTAAAACCTAGGCTATATAGCCAAACAAAGGGTAGCACACCTTTCCCCAAGGATAGTGCACCAACAAGAGCTGATCAGATAGTCCAAACCCTAACCAAGAAATAGTCCAAGCCAAAATGAAATCTACTAGCTACAGCAGCTGCAACAACAACTCTCCTCCAAACCTGCGCACAAATTGGGAAACTGCAGTGCGAACAAGTGCTGCTCTACAATTCTGAGAATGCCTACCAGAATGAAGACTGGCCTCTTGTATTTATACTAACTCTGGCTAACTGCCTGGGCCGGCTTGTCATTTTGGTTATCTATCTGTTCAGTATATATTATTTCTTCTGGCCGACTTCTTCTCTTGTAGGATAATAACCTAATATCAATTATCCTCTTGAGGCGACTTGTCTTCTAGGGTTATTAGCCAACTCATTAGGGTTTCTTCTTGCTTCCTGGAATATTCTATTCTTGTCAGGTTTACACATGGAGGTAAATACCTCCCGCAGCTACCATAATATCAACACCAGTAAACCTGATGCACTTCCATCCGTAATACCATCCATGAGTTGGAAACTATATCAAATGGATGGATTCTTGATGATTTTTGGTTTCAGCAAGAGTGTTGTTGATCCAAACCTATATTATTACAGTGTTGGTGATGAGAGCCTAATTTTTATGACTTATTCAAAATGCCTTGTTGTTGGATACAAGTATGATTTGAATTTTTATTTTGAGATGAAGGATATGAGTATGATGCACCACTTCTTGGGACAAGAAGTATGAGAGAGGATTGATGATATTTTCCAAAGTCAAGGAAAACATATAGCGGGAATATTAAAATAAGTTCAGTTTGAAAGAATACAAAAACACCGTGATAGATTTGAAGAAAATGAATCATGATGATTCAAACGAGATTGATCCACAATTGATTGAATCATTGATGTATCTGATTAACACCAGACCTGATTCATGCTATACAATGAAAATGCTTATTCAATCCATGAGCCAACCGAGACAGTAAAGAATGTATTGAGATATACACAAGGTGCAGTTTGACATGGTCTAAGATATGCCTCCAAGTGTGAAATTGAGTTTGCAGGGATATGCAGATACAGATTGAGCAAAGAGTACAATGGACTAGAAGAAAACATCCGATTGTTGTCTTACCATAAAAGTTGTCATGGTTTCCTGATGCAGCAGGAAACAAAATCCCGTGGCCTTGAATACCACATAAGTAAAGTATGAGTGTGCGAAGCAGTATGGATTCACAAGATTTTGATAGATTTACTTGATCACGAGATGGATCCTATGATTATAACTAGAGTTGTGTGTAAAGATATTTGAAAACCTAGTGTTTCATGATAGATCGAAACATGTTGAGATAAAACATCATTATATCAGAGATACAATGCAGAGGAAAATAATACACACGCAATACCTTCCTACACATCAGCAGATTGCAGACATATTCAAAAAATTAACTTGGTGAAGAATACATCCCAAGTTTAGAGGGAGTGTTGATGACTACAACCAAGACAAAGTTCAAAGTACATTCGTGTGAGACTTGGCATGATGAAGAATTCCTCCCTAGCTGAGAGGGAGTGTTGATGATTGCAACTATGTGAGACATTATCCAGCTTACAAACTTGAGAAAAATCCCCTAAGAGGGGTGTGTGGTTCCTATATAAGACAACGATGGAATGCATAGATGGCATCCTCCCTGGAGAGAGTTGAGAATAACTCTAGATGATTCTCTTGTGTAACACAATGAGAAAGGAGATCTGCAGAGTTGGACGTGCATGTGGTTGAGCACAAGGTGAACGTGTTAAATCTGAAAGTGTTGGGTGCATTTTTATGAGAACATAAATGAATATGATGTATTAGCCTCCTTTGAGAAAAATAGTTGATGAGAAACTCCAGATGAATCTCCTCTGTAATGTAGTGGGAAAGAAGATATGTTGAGTGGACGTGCCTATGGACAAGCACAAGTGAATGTGATCCTAGTGGATGAGCACTAGTGAATAAGTGGTTCTTCTATGTAATGAAATGATCCATAGATATGGACATCCCTATGGATGAGCCCCTAGTGGATGAGCACTAGTGGGTGTATAAGATTCCTTGCTATATTGTTCAAGAGTTAGACCTACCTATAACCCTAATTGTAATGTAAAGGGTACAGGTTGGCCCCACCTTAATGTGATTAATAATAAATGTAAAAGATAATTAATCTGGTTAATATTAATTATATTGTGAGATAGTGAGGTCAACCTTGTTGTGCTAATAGACACTTTTGTTGACAGGGTCAGTCTAGTATAAGTAAAGGTAAATTCCCCATTGAGGAATCATATCTTTCATGTGAGTTTGGAAATTTCAGCAAGTACACCTTCTTGGGAAAAGTGTACACCTCCCTTGGGTGCTAGTCTTCTGGGGTTTGTGTTATAACCCTAAATTGAACCACATATGCATACCTGGCATCAGGCCATCTTACTTGCTATTTTTTCCAAGCCATCATTGAAAGCTCTTCTTAAAAAACTTTTTTTTTGAATATGTATGCGCCCTGCACTACTATTTCCCACGTGTGTACACTTGCTGCACCACTACAACTCGCGTACGTACACTAGATACACCATTATAGTCCGCGTATACCCACAAAAGTTTCAAAAAATAAAAAGTTGTAAGGGGATACGGGATTTTGGGCAGTTTCCTAACCAATTGACCACCCATAGCCTGTCACCCAACCAAATAACTATCTTTTTAGCATATAAAGAAGGTGTTGGGGTCCCATTCCTACAAGAAGCATGAAATACATGAAACTCTGCCCATTTTATAATCCCCCCTTGCCCCAAGAATTTGTAGCCACATTCTGATTTTGAGCCAGAATTCCTTATTCTAGCCTTTTTCCTCCATTTGCAAGCTTATGCCATTTCCCTAGAGAGAATTGAAGAGAAGAAAGATACGTGGAAGCAGTTGGAGCTTGGTGAAGAGGATCCCAGGACCGGGTTCAAGGAGTAGTCACCAATCACATTTGTGTAAGTGAATTTGTGAGATTAATATAAAGAAGTACTTTTTTCGTCCCGCCACATGATGTGTACAATCTTGATATTTGATTTACATTTTATTATGACATCTAACCTACTAATTCATATATAGAATGAATGTTTGTAGTTTCTTGTTTTTCTTTTGGTGAATGCAGGTCAGCCTTGGAAGGAGGTTTGCAGTCGAGGAACACTAAGTGCAAAGGGATCGACACCGGACGCAGAGTTTAAGGTAAGACTACCATATTCCTATACTTTGCACTTTATATATGAATGTGGGGTTTTGTCGGGATAGTTGTTAAAAGTATGAGACTTTGGATGATTAGCTTTGCTGGCACTTTATAAACCTAGCGTAGTTTGTAGGGGGGTTTTCCCACTATAGCAGAATTGGCGACCGTACTGGGGAGCCTCCAGGGTTATTAGGGGATCTTTTGTTTTTGGGTGCATTTTAATTGGTTTATTTACTGTTTCTTGAGTTTCTGTAAGTTTCTGTAAGTTTCTGTGTCTTTAAGGGATTCTGGTCTTCCATACCAGTACTCCCTGCCTGGTTTTCTTGACTCTTATTTTTCTTTTTTAGGAAGTTATAGAGGTGTACGCGGCCTGCAGTGGGTTTGCATGCGTACATACATGCCCTAGCTTTGGACAGCCCACGTACATACGCAGGCTACTGAAGTATCAGTTGCGTGCCTATGTTAGGAAAATCATTTTTAAAGAAGAGGCAACCATCCTCTTCCTCGAGTGAAGCCATATTTCTCAGGGGTTTTCTTGATCTATCCCTGGTCTCTATTTTTACAGTCTTTGGCCTAGGTTTGACAACAATTAGCTTTTGCTTTATCAATATTTCTTGTGTTTTCTTGATTAGGGTTTAAAACAAGTTTGTGAGTCTTTTCTGATTGTCTTGTTAGATATTGTCAATGACTCTCTATGATCCGCAAAAGACCAGAAGTCATTTTTGGTCTTGTCTTGTTTTTATTTTTTCCCTTTTACTTTCTTTAGAATAAAAGAAAAAGAATTCATTTTCAAGTTTCTTATTTTGAAGCATAAAAAAAAAAAAAAAAAATTCATTTTCTTGTTTGGTTAAGTAGTTAGGTTAGTTGTCTTTACTTGTCAAGAAGAAGAGTGTTTTCTTAAGTTCTTTACTGAATGTTTAGCAATTTAAGTAGCTCATATTTGAGTGAAATTCAGTTTTGATTTCTTCTTTTAAAAGATCTTGGAAAGAAAAAGTAGTTAAGAAAAGTTTGGTTAAAGAGTTTAAATTTGCAAATCTTTATTTTTCAAAAGATGTAGTTTTTTATTTCATTTTCATTCAATGCTCTTCTCTTTTGTCTCTTAAAAACACACCACTAGTTTTGCTTCCAGTCCCTTGACTTAAAACAACCACTTAAAATTAACGATAAATTAAAATGTATTAGACCTTTTGTTTGTAGGGTCCATCAACTCGTCTAGGCTAGAGCCTTGATTTAGGTTGGAGAGGAAAATCTTCAAGGCTATAAAACAAACATAGGAGTCTGTGCTAGGGAGTGTTTAAAAGTCCAGTAAATGTGGAAGTTATCTGGGACCCCCCTCCAACACATGGGCTAAACATGAGGTCACGTGCGGAAAGGTAGCGGAGATAACCCCTCCAAAGCCGGACCAAGCATAGTGGGGAACACATATAGAGGGATTATCTTGGCATTTCGTTGATCACATTTTCCATAGAGCTTCGTGGGTCTCGAATCCGTTCAAGGTCCTCAGTATTATTTCAGAACACTTGCTTTCGATACCCTTGATAGGTATTATTTCGATACACTTGCTTTCTTACACAGGTGACTGTGGGGGTATATTGTGGTACCTATGGCATACATCGGGCCATGCTTTGCAGAGTATAGATGGAAGGTTCTTCTGTATTTGAGTTGCACTTGCACCGGTAAGTTGCTCTAGTGTTGACTGGTGTAACTGTTCTTCCAACTAGTTAGTGGTTTGATTTCCTTATCTCATAGGAAATTTTCTAGTGTGTGTTGGTTTTCAACGTTAGTAAAAGCCCTAGTGTTTCATTGATTTTCTCACACCGTGGAAGATCAAGAGCTCCGCCAGTCACAAAGGCTTTTGGGCCTACCACCGGTTGAAGTGGAGCCACCACCGCCACTGCTAAGGAGAAAACTTGAACAACAAGGGTCATTTGAGGCGACTAGGCAATAGGAAATTTTACCCAAGCCATCTCCGAGAGGAGAACTGTCGAGTCCAGAGGAACCAACCATATCTGACCTTGGAGCGGAAGATTTTGGTCTGTATAACCCTTCAATCACTGACCTATCAACGCTTATCATTGTTCAAGTTGTCTTTCCAAGGATAACTCATCAGGAGCATCAAATAGATTTGCAAGTAGCGATGGAAGAAAACGATGTTACTTCATTTGGGAGTCCTCACACTCCCTCAACGACTATCACCACAAGGGGAATTCCACCTCCTAACTCACCCTCATAGGTCTGGACCACTATGGTATCGACCGCCTCTACCTCAAGTAGTGGTCCGGTTTCGTCTATGGTGGCTATCACTGCTCCATTTACCTAGAGTGTGACGGGCCCTCCGTTTTCATACAGGATGCCTGACTTTCATACGAACTCGGTCCTATCCTACTCCACCTTACAGACCATGGGTCTGGGGGCAGGGATCTCAAATGCTCCTCTGCAAGGGTCCATGGGGGGCACCTCAGTCCCTTATAATGATTTCCCTTATGAAATGGGTCATATACCTTTGTCGTCTCCCTCGCTTGGTGGTGTTCCTCAGCAACCCGTCTGGACAACCATGAACTACAACCTATATGGAGAAGGTAGTCAAGGACCTTCTTCCAATGCCAAGCAGGTGGGTTCTTTACCATTCTCTTTTTTCAGTGCGTTTGGTAACAAAGCATTCTCATCAGATGCCACCTCTGTTGGGGGTAACCCTAGTTTCGGGTCACATAATCCTACACAGGGGGAAAACACTTCTCAAGGACCTTGGAATCTGTGGCATGGATTAAATCCCTTGTCAAGGATGTTGATCGAGGGAAACCCTGTCCATGGCCAATGGAACTCTGGGAAAGGATCAACACCTATTCCCATCAGATCGGTAGGGGGAAACCCTTTCCAAAACCTTTGGAATGAAACGTCGGGAGAAATCCCTTCCTAGCCCTCAATTTCCTACTATGGGAGTCAGCCGACAAAGTCTCAATAAGCACAGTATATGTATGCTAGCTATGACCATGGTTTTTACCATAACCCTAGTCAATAGCCTAACTTTTCTTGGCAACCAGTGCCAGCCAAACCCTAGGCACCTTCCCTCCTATAAATACTCAACAACCTAAGCTACCTTTTCTGGAAACTTTGCATTTGCCAGACTTGTCAATATTATTAAATGACCTAATCTGTCACGATCTGCGTTGGCCTCCCATGCCGACCAAGTTGCCCTTGGACATTCTGAAGTTCAAAGTTAAGCGTAACAAAGATCCAGGTGATCATGTGACTACCTTTCACCTATGGTGCTCATCTAACTCATTGAAAGATGACTCCATTCAGTTGTGGTTGTTTCAATGCACTCTTATTGGGAGTGCCGCAAAATGGTACATCAAGCTCGATCGCTCAAGATACTCTACTTTTGGTGAATTGACAATGGTTTTTCTAAACCATTTTCAATTACCTGTGAGATACGATGCTGACACTAAATTGATGGCCAACTTTGAGAAAATGAAGGGTGACCATATCTTCGATCACATCCGAGAATGGTGGTGTAGGAAGAGTTTGATAAAAGTATCAGTCCCACCGGATTTATTGCTAGAGTGGTTCATTAAGTCTTTGGTACCTTAGCTATCCAAGGACGTCGCAACGTCAAGAGTATTTTCTAAGGAAGAGGCGATACTGAGAGCTCAACAGATTGAACTAATATACTCTCATTTTGGTTTACTTTACAAAATTTTTCCAGATGCATCGCAGTCTATTCTTGACAGGACCAGACACAAGTTTGGACCACATGTTGATGGTATTGTTGGTTCAACACAAACCAAGCCCACTGATCAGCTGTCAAATCAATTGAAACAATTGTCGATACAATAGACAGTGGCCAGCTAGACCCCTGGTTCAATTTCCCCCCCTACTCAAAAGTCAGATGTATAGAGTGTGCAATCGACTAACCCGAAGGCCACCCAGCAGCCTAACAAAAAGAAGAAAAAATGAAAGAAGGGTAAGGGGGATAATAAACCCACCAACAATGTTGGCAGGGGAAACATAGAGAATAAGAAGTTGAAGTATTTGTGTAAAATTTGCAAGGAAGACAATCCGACTCACTTGTGCCCTCGACTAGGAGAAGCCCAAAAGTTTTTGGCGCCTCAGAAGCCTGTTGTGTTAACGAACCCATTTACACATGGGAAAAATTTAACTCAAGCCTCTCCAAACATGGATGGGGGAATTCAGGGACCCCCTTTGTTGTCTAGTAATCCCTTGACCTTGAATATTTATATGTTGAAAGGTGATTCTCATATAGCAACTAGGGCACACGATTACGGAATGCCAAGCACTTCTGAGAAAGGTAAAGAAGTTGAAAACCCATATGTTCCTCTCCATATCAAGAAGACATTGGGAGAAACAATGACATGCATCCCAAAAGGTGCGTTCAAGAAATATTCTCATAATCCAAATGTGAGGGCCACCCAAAACTACTTTGTGGTGGAAGATCTGTCACAAATCCCTTGCGCAATGTTTGCTTTGGAGGTCCTCCAGAGATTCCCTTTCTAGAGAAAGGCTCTATTAGCTGCCTTAGGATATGCTGAGACCTGTAATCTAGGAATGATCATGATTGATACGACCGACTTAAAACCTCGTCTCCCCTACCACGTGGTGTTTCATATAGTAGTGGCTTATACCACAAAATTTTTTACCCGAAACATTTTTCACACATTGGTTGATGAGGGTGCCTCAACATACGTGGTGTCGTCGGCATGTCGAAAGGCCATTGGCCAACCCATTTTTTCTCCATCACCTACTCTTCTCACCGCGTTCGATGGTCATTCGTTCCAACCACATGGAATCATCCCTTATTTCCCCATGCAGTTAGGAGGGAAGACTGTGTGCATTGAGGTTGAAGTGGTTGATGCACCTCTCAACTATAATATCTTGTTAGGAAGGAGTTGGACCTATGATATGCATGCAGTGGTCACTACATTTTTCTGGGTCTTGTTGTTTCCACACGAGGGTCGGATCGTTTCCATTGATCAATCATCCTTCTCTCGCCCTGACCCTTCATCGGGGGCATCCATAGTCCCAATGATTGATAACCCTCATCCCAACATCGTAAACATAGGGTTGGTTTTTGCCCACCTTTGATGGGTACTTTCGATTACCCGCCTCCAACCGACGATGTCAATTATATATCGACTGTCCTCGACTAGCCTAGGGCTGACATTTTTCAAGTGTCGTCATTTTTGTGACTTACTTTAATGATCTATGGAATATTCCTTTCCCATCAACCACAATGGAAGGGACAGGGCATCATGTCATGGCCATGCCCTTGTCCATGACAAAAGTTGCATACTCTATAGTCCAACAAGATTCCGCTGACCCCGATCTGACTTCCACACAAGAGTTAGATCCAGTTCTTGAGCCTATTTGGGATCAAGGTTCCCTCGTCGATATTGATTCTTTATCCTTAGTCTTTCCCGTAGATGAGGTGATTATTGAGGCAATGACTGGTCTAGACAGACCCTGGGATGATCTCCATCACAGATCTTATTTTCTCCCGAAGTTAAGAAGAATCGAGGCATGTGAATTCACGTTGACTATGACTAGAGATAGGTCTTGTTCTATCAATCCTTTGGGTACACACGCAGTTTACACCGAGGGTAATATGGAAACCATCGCTAAAACGATACCTATTGACATCTCCAGAACCCCTTGCATTGTGGAGAATGTGTTCGTCGAAGCAGATTTCTCCCCCAAGGAGATTCGAATCTACACAGATTTATTTAAAGAATTTTGTGACATGTTTTCCTGGTCTTATGAGGAAATTCCAGACATTGATCCAAGAATCGTCGAACATGAAATCACGACATATCCTTATGCTAATTCGATCCGGCAAAAGCTTCATCTAGTTAATTCTAAGAAAGAAACAACTATTAAGGCTGAAGTAGAGAAACTTCTCAACACTGGTTTCATCTACCCCGTTCAAATGACTCAATGGGTGTCAAAACCCATTCCAGTCAACAAAAAGTAGGGTATGATTCGTGTATGTACGGACTTCCATGATTTGAACAAGGCATGTCCAAAGGATAATTTCCCCATCCCATTTATTGACCAGATTTTCGATGAATGTGCAGGCTGTGAGGTCTTTTCTTTCATGGATGGTTTTTCGGGATATAATCATTTACAGATTAAGCCTGAATACCATCATAAAACATATTTTATCTGTCCATGGGGTACATTCGCTTATCGGAAGATGCCTTTTGGCTTGAAGAATGTTGGAGCCACTTTTCAGCAGGCCATGTCTTATTCTTTCCACGATATCAAACACATAGTCGAGGCTTATCTCGATGATTTAGCATCACGATCTCGTAAGAGAGATGATCATCCCCCACACCTCCGACTTACCTTTGAGCGATGTCGCTACTATCGGATTCGTTGAATCCAAACAAATGTAGTTTCTACGTGACGTCGGGTCGTCTGTTAGGTTTCATAGTTTCGACAATGGGGATCATGCTCGATCCTCTAAACGTTGAGGTGATAGTTCAGTTGCCTCCCCCATGCACAGTCCCTCAGCTTTAGATTTTACAGGGAAAAGTGAACTTTTTACGACATTTCATCACAAAGGGTTTATGCGTTTATTAAAGAAGGATGTTCCTTTCCATTGGGATGAAGCCTCTCAATGCTCTTTTGAAGCATTGAAACACACTCTCATGTCTACCCCTCTGTTACGACCACCCAATTATAATAAAGATTTCTTATTGTACTTGGCCACTACAGATTCGACCATCGGTATGGTATTGGTTCAAGAGGATTATTTTCTTGAAGAGAACATGATTTACTACCTAAGCTGAGGCTTGGTTGGACCAGAATGCAACTAATATCATGTTGAAAAACTTGCATTGGTAGTAGTTCATGCTGTTCAATGGTTCTGTCATTACATCCTATTTCGCAAGACCACCATCATTGTTGTTGTGAATCCATTTCAATACGTGATGACACGACATGTAATTGATAGAAATATCAGTAGAAGGATAGTTATCCTCCATGAATTTGACTTGGATTTTGTTTCGGTGAAATCCAAAAAATCGTTGGTCTTTGCAGAAATCATCTCGGAACTTTCGGTCGAGTCAGGTAATGTTATACCCGAAGAGTCGCCTATTAAAGGAGATGTGTTTTTTATCGCATCTTCGAACCACTAGTATGGAGATATACTAGTCTATCTCCAGAATTTGGAGTGCCCCGCCTCTTCTTCTCATGATGAGCGTCGACGTATATGCCATCAGGAAAAAAACTATCTTATTCTCGAAGAAACTTTGTATCATCGAGGTATAGATTGCATCCTTCATCGATGTCTCACCCATGAAGAAGAAAAACTCGTGCTTAACGATTTCCACACTAGAGCATGTGGTGGTAATTTGTATGGGTTGGCAACAACCCAAAAGATTCTATGAGCCGATTACTTTTGGCCGACGTTCATCAAATATTGTGTTGAATCGGTCAAGAAGTGCCACCTATGTCAGATCTTCTCTCGAAAGATGAGGGCACACCCCTCTCCTATGTTTCCTGTCATCACAATTGGCCCCTTCACCAAGTGGGGGATCGATTACACTACATGCCACCCTCCTTCATCTAGGGGGCACCGCTATATCATCGTAGCAGTAGACTACTTCACAAAGTGGGTCGAGGCTATGCCAACGTTCAAAGATGATGGCGAGACATCAACTCTCTTTTTGTTTAACCAAATAATAGAAAGGTTTGACATCCTAAGGGAGATTGTCACTGACCATGGTAGTAAATTTTAGAATAAAATGATGTTCAAGTTAACGTCAAATCTTGGGTTGAGGCAAGAGCATTCATCACCCTACTACCCACAAGTGAATGGTCAGGTGGACACTGTGAATAAATCACTCAAGACTATTCTGTAGTGAACAATCAATTCTGCCAAATCAAATTGGCATTTGATGTTGTACTTGACATTATGGGCCTACCGAACATCTGTTAAGACCGCAACCAGTTTTTCACCTTTTCAACTCATTTACGGGCTGGAAGCAATATTTCCTATAGAGTGCTAGATAACGTCTTTAGAATCGGCAGTATAGTTATATCCAGACACTTCACCACATGAAGAGTGTTTATTATATCTCGAGCAGCTCAATGAGAAACATCGATATGTATCCTTCACTAACGAGGTTCACAAACAAAGATTCAAGTGTCAATATGATCGGTCCATTCGTACTCATATTTTCTCCGAAGTCAACCTTGTCCTAGTCTATGACCAAGATAAGGATCCCCTGGGGGAAAGCAAGTTCAAACCCATGTGGTTCGGACCTTTCACCGTGAAGGAGGTATTAAAGAAGGGCGCTTATCATCTAGTATACTTTGAGGGAAAAGCCTTGGCCGAGCCTAGAAATGGGCTCTACCTCAAGAAGTATTAATCATAGGTGGGTCACCTTGGGTGACTTCTTGTACATATGTATAGTTTTTATATAGTTTAGTTTGTCTTTTGGTTTTATGGACGTGTAGTTTTTGATGTCATATTTTTTACTGTGGCAGAGGTCAAGTGAATCATAGGTGTTTGTTGGATTCGTAGACGATGCTATCCTACACACTCAGAGGCTTGCTTCCACATCTTGGGTGATCTTCTACTTAGATGCTCAACTGGTTGTATCCAAGTTAAATGGGGTTTACTGAGTTTACGATCCTACTCTACACCGATGGTTCCTTAGGGTATGTCTCTTATAACGAAGCTTTGATTACATTACGTATATCCATGTTCCTAGGAGATTGAATCAAATCACAAATACTCTAGCTAATCATGTATTAGATTTCCATATTGCACAGACGTACACATGTAAATACATTTGTAAATAAATGTAATCCATAAAACATAAAAAGATGTAAATACACACACACACACACACATACATACATACATACATACATACATACACACACACACACACACACACACACACACACACACACACACACACACACACACGAGGATATATATATATATATATATATATATATATATATATATATATATGTCAAAAGTCTCATAGTACATAGGTGGGATCAAGCGTCTCAAAAATATGTCTAGAGCAATAGTACATAGGTGGGATCAAGCGTCTCAAAAATATGTCTAGAGCATGTCACGGGGCTTATGCCCTAAAAAATATACAAAAGTGCCCTCGGCACGTAAGTAGTCCATCCTAGACTAAGGGCAGGGCCTGTTGGCCCTGCTATAGTGAACCACAACGTTTTCCAAATGTCGGAAGAGTTGGACCTAGGTCTGTGGCACCTCAAATATGTGAAGTTGCATCGATGGTGAGAGATCCTCAATCTCTTCCATAGGGACTGTGCGAGTGAGTGCAGTGAGATTCTGCTCCACCCGTCTCAAAAATCTCTTAGCCTCTCCAGCTAGAGGTCCCCCTGTTGCTGCTGCTAGTCTGGCGGTTGCAACTGGTCCTGCCTCTAGTCAAGGACATTGCCTGGTCCTCAAGAAGTCTGCTAGATGGACTGGTCCCACATCTGTACATAATAGATACATAGTTTTCATATACTTTGGTATGCATAAAAAAATGATATATATATATATAAAGAAATAAATATTAAATAACAATTAAAAGCAAAATTACCTATCTCTCCTCATTCTACTCTGGGAGGTACGGGCATGTCAGGATCCCTAGAGAAGTTGATCCTGGCATAGGGGTAGTCCTCTATAGCCAAAATATTTCAAGACCACAAGTCGAAAAAAGTGTTGTTGAAGGTCTCAATGGTCCTCCCTCCCCCATGTCGTGGCAAAAATGCCACCCATATGCACACTACTAGGAGAGAGGCCTTGTTCCCCCGTATTGTCTCTCACAGAGTGAGACTAGGTACCCTCTCGAAGAAAAAGGAACATAGAATGGTCCTGAACATGAATTTTTTGTTATTCCACACACAACACTTTGTTAGTTGTCTCTTCATGCAATCCTGCATGGTTTTTCTCTAGTCGAACACTCGTGCATTTAAGCATTGTACCACACAATGCATGTGTGCATGGGAGGCCTAATGTAAGGCCACAGATCCAGTGATCCCCCCAATAAGTAAAACTATCACTTGTAGTGATAGGTTGGAAATATTATGGATCGACACCTGAGAACCCATTTTGTCTGTGCCTGCCTTGCAGTGTATCCTGATCAATTTGTCTATGTTGTGAGGCCCAGGAGGAAAAGAAAGAAGATTGACTGGTTCCCCTTTCCTTGAGAGGCCAGTCAGAAAATAAATATCCCCAGTTGTTGGAGTCAATGACTGTCCCTCGAGCATAAATGCCTCAACATCTAGGTGCCAGTAATATACTAAGGCATTCAACAGCCTGGGTTGTACCCTCATGAGTGGACACTAGAAGAATTTCAACAACCCACATTGTGATAATACGGCAAGAGCAACGGGGTCTTCTGAGACCAAAGAATCAATGTCTTCATGTTTCCTTTCTCTCTAATGGATGTACATCCTGCAAATTGATAAGTTCAAAAGAGAGTTAAACTCTTGTTTTTCAAAATTTTCCACGTGTTTAAGGGTGTACACAGGCTGTATCGAGCACAGTCGAGTATGCACACACGCAGGTTGTTTTCTGCCCATAGGCATACGCGTGTTTTCCTTGGATAGCCCGCATACATGTAGGACCGCACCTTTTTAAGAATGTGCACCCCCCAAAAAACTAAAATGAATAAAAAGGGAAGTATTGAATTGCAAGAGGGGTTGATTTATACTTACTTGGTCTGAGCGGAAGTTCATTTCGTCCACTGAAGCTCCTGGAATCAACTCTTTTAGCAAAGGGGTGTTTTTGGATTTTTGGTCAATTCTCAATTCGCAATGGTGATAATGAGCTGCCAAGCTTCTATTTATAGACATTTTTGGCCCTTTTTATCATTTTTTGAACCCTTTTGTCATTTTTTTTGGCTTGAAAATCATTTAGCATGGTTCTTCAGTTTTTCTTGGGATGTTAAGATACACTTCACTTTTCGTTTGGAAAACGTTTTGATAGATGGGTCACTTTTAAGGTCCTTTGGTAAAAAGTTATTTTTCCAACTTCATGCATTAAGTTAGGATTCCACCTCCACTTTTTGCATCTTGTTGTCTTTTCCTCTTTTCCATAGGATCAATCCCACTGAATTGTGACACGAAACCATCATTACTTCTTAAGAAGTGTCATAATTTGGTGGTAGGGCCTACCCCTTCATGGATGCCCTAGGTAGATCTTGGTTGCATTTTGATGTCCATGCTGTTTTTTTAAATGACTTTAGGATCGAGAGTCCTTCTTAGCCTTGTCCTAATTACAAGTTTGAGCCTCATTTGCATGATTCATCATCACTCTTGACCTCACCCTTAGGACTCACAAACAAAGTGAGTCTTCTTTAAGCCCTTTTCAGACTCTATAAACATGAAAATATTTTTGAGCGATATTGTTGTCCTTCACGCTCGCCAAACTAAAACTTGAAGGCATGTCTGTCTGGCGGTAGTTTACCCCTTTTTCGATCTATATGGTCAATTGTACGAACAAAGGTACACTCTAGGAACTTCGGTTCACTAGAAGAGTATTCTCATGTATAAGTTTAACCCTTTTTCGGGCCCGAGGGACTAAATTTATGAAAAAGGAACCCCCGCAGAGTCCATAGTTAAGCTCTTTTTATAATCCCTAAAGATGAAAATATTGTCGAGTGATCTTGTTTCTTTACACTCATTAAATTGGTCAAGAAGAACGTTCCCTACGGAGTCCATAGTTAAGCTCTTTTCAGATTCCTTAAAAGTGAAAAGATCATTGAGTGACCTTGTTCTTTCACACTCATTAATTGGTTCAAAAAAACATCTACTGGCATGAGTTTACCCCTTTTTCTGGCCTTTAGATTAAGGAGGAAAAAGGTACACCCCAGGAGATTCATCTCACCGAGAGAGTTCTCTTCAACAAATTTTACTTTTTCGGGCTAAGGAGACTAATTCTAGAAAAAGGCAGCGAGTCCATAGTTAAGCTCATTTCAGACTCCTTAAAATTGAAAATATTGTTGAGTGATCTTGTCTTTGTCACACTTGTTAAAATGGTTTTGAATAGACGTGTTTTTGGTGCTAGTTTACCCCTTTTTTGAACGGACTAGACTACCTTCGAAAAAGGTACCCCAGTGGAGTCTTGTTTTGTGCTTTTTCAGACTCTCTAAAAATGAAAAACCACCAATCTTACCTTCTTTGGGATTGATAAAATCACATTGAAGGGTGTTATCATTGTGTCCTGTTAATTGAATTTGCATTCCTGCGTTTTTGCCTAATGTCGGCTCCATGTTTCTCTCAACTAAACCTTTGAATCATGCCTTATATGCAAGCCTTGTAGCACTTTGCCTCTGTGTCTTGACACCTTGACCCATGGAGGAATTTTCTTGAGTGTCATTTTCCTGCACATGTCTCCTTGCTCTGAGAATCTGTGTGTTCCTTGCACTTGGAACTAGTATTTTTGTGACACTCGTCCCTCCTTTGTAACATAGCATTCTTTTGTTCTTTTTCAAGATTTCCAAAATTATTGAAAAAGACAAAAAAATCAAATATACCCCAAAAAGAGGAAGGGAAAAGTATTTTATTTTTATGGCAGCACAATGAGTCACCCTTGGACAAAGCACATCCTTCTGTTTGTTCATAAAACTTTGGGATTTAATATGACCTTAGGAAGTTGTTCTCGTTACATAGAGCTGTGTCCTCCTCCATTTGGTTATTCTTCCAAACATATGGAGAGTTTGCATTGCCTCCTGCATCGTGAACTTACGTCAGTACCATGCTTCCTAAGTCTCATCATTCATTGTGCTATTTTTCCAAGGGAATTTTTACCCAACTTGAGTCGACCCTTCTGTAGTTTGTCTCTTTACCTCATGCCCAACCATCTCGAAAGTCCAATCAAGTCTTTGTTTGAAATCACTGAAGTTCTCTGCCTGATCACCGAGATCCTCTTGTTTGTTCCCGATGAGCCATCAAATACCTTTGGGTAGTGAATTTGTACACTCACATTACACTCCTACCTGAGTTTTGAATATCTTGAAGTTGTTTCTCGAACTTTGAAGGCCTCATCTCCAACCATCAAGCGTCATTATCTTCTTGAAGATGGATACTATACATGTATATCTTTTGATTTTGAGATGTAGATCCACTATGTATTTCTTGTGGCTACACTTTATATAGTTATATGACGTGGATATGTAGTTTATTTGATTTTCATCCATGATTTATTTCATCCCAAGCATGGGTATGCCCGCCTCAGTGAGACAATTATTATTTTGCAGATGGCACCTCCGGAACTCTGGTCCTGGGCTCACTTGCTTCATATGTTGGTGAATATTTGTAATGTATTTCATCCATCAGATGCTCTTCTGGCCTCACACATTAGGGGGCATCTGTTATAACCCTAAATTGCACCACATATGCATACCTGGCATCAAACCATCTTACTTTCTATTTTTGTCAAGCCATCACTGAAAGCTCTTCTTAAAAAACATTTTTTTTGAAGATGTACGCGCCCTACACCACTACTTCCCACGTGTGTACGCTCTCTGCACCACTACATCTCGCATACGTATGCTAGATGCACTATCACATCCTGCGTATACCCACAAAAGTTGCAAAAAATAAAAAGTTGCAAGGGGATAGGAGCTTTTGGGTAGTTTCCTAACCAATTGATTTCCCATAGCATGTCACCCAACCGAATAAATATATTTTTGTCATATAAAAGAAGGTGTTGGGGTCCCATTCCTATAAGAAGCATGAAAGAAGTGAAACTCTGCCTATTTCATAATCCCCCCTTGCCCCAAGAATTTGCAGCCACATTGTCAGTTTGAGCCAGAATTCCTTATTCTAGCATTTTTCCTCCATTTTCAATCTTATGCCATTTCCCTAGAGAGAATTGAAGAGGAGAAATATACGTGGAAGTAGTTGGAGCTTGGTGAAGAGGAGCCCAGGACTGGGTTTGAGGAGTAGTCGCCGATCTCATCTTTGTAAGTGACTTTGTGAGATTAATATAAAGAAGTACTTTTTCCATCCTGCCACATGATGTGTACAATATTGATATTTGATTTAAATTTTATTATGACATCTAACCTACTGTTGGTGCAATTATATGCATAATATATTACCAAACATAAATTATCAATCGAGATTCGTAATCAGTAGATTTGATGCACTATATGTGCCGATAACAGATAGGTTCCTATGTTTGTTTAGTATAGATAAGAAAACCATTTAGAAACCAACACACTCTTAAAAATAAAAATCTTCACACGACTCGAGAGCTGGAAAACAAAACTCATAAACAAGCAAAAGATCTTGCTCAGGTGATGGACATGTTCATTGATGGCTCATGAAAAGAAAAGATGAACTTTGATTCTATCTCCTGGAGAAACTAAACTAACAAGTAGGATGTATGGTGAAATATGGAGATCCAACTATTCCTGCATTACCACACTTTGAAACACATTCGAATAGTGAAATCAAACAAAATAACATGAAATCAAAATAACAGGTACATGAAATGAAAATCTACACTAGCAATTTACAATAAGCTTACCAAGCTGGATCAGTGGCCCTTGTTGATGCCAACATGGAAGATTTAGATCAGCAGATGATAACTTCAAAGAGAGACAAAATCACTGAATCCAAACTTGCATTAATCTTCAACAGGTAGGTTTACAAAAGGAGTCTCTTCATGAATCCAATCTACATCATAACAATTCTCCTCAAGAACCCATCTCATAACAATTCCCGTAATCAACATAATAATGAATCCTCCTTTCAATCTACATAATAGTGAATCCTCCTTTCAATCTACATAATAATGATTCTCTTTCCCTCCCATGAAGAGAAGTTACTCTCTTTTATACATGAGATATTTGAAAAGGAGATAAACATCTCATAATTACAGATCCACTTTTCTCTCAACCCATTTCCCTTTATTACAAAATATAATCCCTTCAAATCCTCACACATATCTCTCATATATCTTGGATAAGATATGACAACCAAATATCCATGATCTTCTCCTTGGATTAGGATTGAATTATCTTCTCAAATCTTGAAATGGTGGAGGAAGTATTCAAGAAGTCTTTTGAATTAATCCTTCACATATTTCTACACATGATAAATCTCACACATTTTTGAGATATATGAAAACATGTCAATTTTCTAATATTTAATCACAAATTCCCTTTTAATACTAAAATAAATGATTTGGAAAATAATAAGGTTAAACCCATATTTAATTATGAAATGGTATTAATGAATGGTTTATAGAGTGATGAAAGGTGAATAATGATGAAGGGAAAGGTGGATGGAAATACGACATTTCTGAGACTCAACATACCCCCCAACTAAACTTGTTGCATGTCCTCATGCAACTGTGCATGGATATTCTCAAGAAATTTTGGATCTGAATTTTGGCTTTGAGTGATGATAATGAATATTTCCAAGATGGGATTTACATGAGTAACAATTGAAATTTTCTTATGGTTGGTTCTTGTGTGACAACCATGAATATAGAGATTGTTGGTTCTTGTGTAAACAACATTCATTTCGTTATTTGCTCTCTTGTTATGATAATAAAATGTTGGTTCTTGTGTAAACAACATTCATTTCGTTATTTGTTCTATTGCTGTTATGATAATAATTTATGCATTTTCTTGCTGGAATAAGAATACATCACTGAGTATAAGAAAGCCCTTTTTACAAATTTGTGAATCATGCCAATATGCAAATCAATGCTTATGAAGCAAAGTGCAACAGAGTATCGTTGGAAGAAAACAAAATGTTGGTAAATGGTAAATGAGACGAAAAATGGAATGGTGGTGGAAAAATGGAGTGATGGTATTGAATATAGTCCCCCCCCCCCTAACTGAATTA
>SNQJ01S0010243.1:170829-182854 GCA_010110895.2 Picea sitchensis | reverse complement strand
AGGTTACTCAAAAGGAAAACACACATATAAAGGCAAAAGAACTACAAAGAAAGATTTCAAGAAAAGCTTATGCATCAAAGAAGACATCTCATCATCAGATGAAGATGAAATCAGTGACAGTGAGACAGGCAAAGTTCTATTCATGGCAGTAAAATATTCTGACAAAGAAGACTCTGAAGAAGAATATGAAGAAGCCGGAGAAGGATATGAAGAAGTCGAAGAAAAAATTGAAGAGGCATAAGTTGACTATCGAGAATAATTAATGTGTGCCATAGAAGTTATCAGAAGATAAAAGAAGAAAAACAAGAAACTACAAGAAGGACTAGACAAGAAAAATGATACTCGAGAACTAGAACAAATGATCACAAGATTGAAGGTTCAAATAGAAGAAGATAAAATATTTGAAGAAGAACTCAAAGAACAACTAGAAGAAAAGGACAAGGCCATTGGAAACTTGGAAGCAAAGATTGTCACATTAAGAAAGGATATTCAAAAGAAAAATATGTAGAATAGCTCAAAAGTTCTGAATGACATCATCAACAGTAAAAAATCTCATCTTGACAAGTATGAACTTGGATACAATCAGATAGAAAAGGGATCAAGCTCCAAAACAACAGAGAAAGAAACAAATCCAAAAACCTATGCGGAAACAATCAAAGGGGATAAGAAGATATACAAGGAAGATTACAGGGACACTCCTCCACTGAGAAGATTCAGATTTCAGAATCAACAACAGACAGATTGTCCTCAAGAAGAAGAAGGATTCATAAGAGTGCCTTCTTTCAGAATATCTTCAACTCCCAGGTATCAAACTATATTTTTTGGTTTATGTTATGCATGTAATAATTTTGGACATAAAGATGTGAATTGCAGAGATAACAACAGGAACAATAACAACTTTGAGAGTCATACACAAAGGGGTTACTCAAGAAGACCTAGTGAAACACAAAGAAGAAGTTATAGCATGTTTGAATCTTTGAGAACTAAAGTGGAATGTTACAAATGTAACAATTTTGGACACGTGGCCAAAGATTGTAAAATGACAGTCCCTCAACAAAATAACAACAATCACAGAAAAAAACCTGAGAAAATGACATGGGTAAGAAAGCAAGATCAATATAGCAATGAAGAATGCACAGTCACTCTACAAGCTAAGAAGAAGAAACACGGTTGGTATGTTGACAGTAGGTGCTCAAAACACATGACAGGTGATAGAGACAAATTTCTTACATTGCAAAAGGAAAGAAATGGATCAATGTCCTTTGGAAATGATAATTTAGCCAAAATCATTGGAGAAGTCATAGTCTGAATTGGGAACAAGAATAAAAAGGCACAAAATGTTTTACTTGTAGAAGATATGAAACATAATATTCTAAGTGTGAGTCAAATGTGTGACCAAGGTCATAAAGTTACTTTCGATTCACAAAAGTGTGACATAAGAAGAGTAGATTCAAGGAAATTGGTTGGTACATCTGCAAGAAATTCAAACAACATATATGTGTTAAGTGAAATTGGAAATGAAAAGTGTTGTCTAGTAAAGGAAGATGAAAGTTGTCTATGGAACAAAAGAATGGGTCACATGAATTTTGGTAACCTTGTCAAAGTCAACAAAAGATAAGCAGTTAGATAAATGCCCTAGATCACGAAACCAACTAACACTTTATGGAAGCATTGCCAACGAGGAAAGAAAACAAAGACCAGGTTCAAATCAAAGGAATATTCAACAACAAGACCACTAGAAATTGTGCATACTAATATAGTTGGACCAACTACAACAAAGGGATTAAACGGTGAGAGATAATTTATGTTATTAGTTGATGATTATACAAGAATGATTGTAGTTTTCTTTCTCAAGAACAAGTCAGAAGATTTTGAAAACTTCAATATTTACAAAGAAATGGTTGAAAACGAGATGGATTCAAGAATCAAATGCTTGAGATATGACAATAGAGGAGAGTTCACTTCAAAGGAATTTATGGACTACTACAACAATCATGGAATAAAAAGGAAATTTTCCATCACTAGGACACCTCAACAGAATGAAGTTGTTGAAAGAAAGAATGTGACAATACATGAAATGGCTCGAACAATGCTAATGGATTCCAAATTGACAGATATATTTTGTACACAGACAGTGCATACAACAATTCACATTCTAAACAAAGTAATTCTCAGAAACAACATTGATAAAACTCCCTACGAGATATTGAAAGGAAGACCAACAAATGTGAAGCACTTCAGAGTTTTTGGAAGAAAATGCTACATCAAAAGAGAAGATGGAAGAATGGCAAAGTTTGACTCTCGTGTGGACAAAGGAGTACTTGTTGGTTACTCAAGTACAAGGAAATCATACAAGTGTTACAATCTAATATTGAACAAAGTTGTGGAAAGCATCAACGTAACAATTGATAAAATAGGCAGACCAGAATCAAAGGAAGAAGAAAACAAGTCAATGGAACAAATTTTCAAAGAAGAAGCAGAAGATGAAGTAGAAGAGGAAGATGTAGAGAATCCAACATAAACAGAAGAGAAAGTTCAAAAAGTATCTCCAAAGACACCTAACAAATGAGTACATAAGAATCATCCTTCAGATCAAATTATTGGAAACAAAGATGCAGGAGTTGAGACTAGAAACAAAATCCGTTCACCAGAAAAAACACACCTAGCACTCTTATCTACGATTGAACCATTTTTTTTTTAAGAAGCCAACAACGATGAATTTTGGAATAAAGGCATGAATGAAGAATTGGATCAAATAGAGAAAAATAACACTTGGGAACTGGTTCCAAGACCAAATAATAATAGTGTGTTTGACACAAAATGGGTTTTCAGGAATAAATTAAATGAATATGGACAAGTTACAAGGAACAAATCTAGATTGGTATGTAAAGGATATGCACAGATTGAAGGAATTGACTTTGAAGAGACATTTGCTTCAGTTTCCAGAATGGAAGAAATCTGGTTGCTTTTAGCCAATGCATGCTCCAAAAATGTTAAATTATATCAGATGGACGTAAAATCACCTTTTATGAATGGGGAAATTGAAGAAACATTCTACATTGAACAACCAGAAGGATTTCATTTGTCAAAGAACACAGATTAAGTGTGTAAATTAAAGAAGGCCTTGTATTGATCCAGATTATTTTCGGCACAAAATGAGAGCAGAGATATAACACATAAATATTTAGATATATTGCAAGAGAGACAACAATATAACAGAGATATAGCGGAAATAAAACAAGAGTCACAGATATACAGTAATACACGATTTCTATTAATGAAATAAATGTACAGAGACTGTAAAATACAGAGTGAAAGACTCACTAGAATGATGGCAGCTTATCTCTAAGAAGAGATGTGAAGGCTACATGCATCCGTGAGAAGATGATCATTACAATGAAGCTCTAAGGACCTTTTTAACAAAAGTAAAATCCAAAACCCTAACCTCGGAAGATGAAAATCCAAAAGGTTTGTGGGCCTCGATGGGGGTAGTTGATATGCCAACTTCCCAAGGGCGTAACTTTTGCATACGATCTTCGTTTGGGGCACTCAATAGCTCGTTGGAAATATCTATCCGAGAAATAAAAATTTTGGGTGAGAAAAATGATCTATGATCCATGTTGCTCCCCGTTTTCTAAAAAAACATCATTTAGGGCCTTAAAATGGCCCTGGAAGTTAAAAACTACTAAAAATAGTAAATTACCAAAATTGCCAGAAACATGTTTTGGGCCAGTTGGAGAAGGTGGGTGGCCATAGATATCCACCTAGATCAATCCTCCCCCCTTAGGAAGCAACGGTATGCATTGCGTTGAGTTCCTGGGGGAGAGGGGAAAGCGATTGCTGAATCTGAATCTTGGTGAGTTGCTTCCCTTGTTGGAACCGTCGCGCTGCTTGGTTTGTTGAAGGTCGTCACGAACCTATGGTTGGAAGGGTTGGACCTTTTTAACCAGTCTGGCTACATGAGATGACTATGTGCAGAAGGAATCTTTTTTCTTTGCTGCAACCTTGTCGATCTGCTTCTGGTGGATAGAAGGTGCTTGGGCCGAGGCTGTAGTGGTTGCAGTATCCATTTGGTCCTCTTTTGAACAGATTGTGGAGAAGATGAATTTTGTAGTATGAGATACTATGTTGCAACACTATTTAGGTGGGGCAGTAGTTGGAACTACCTCTGGTATCCTGTAGAGATGACCCCCCAGAGTAATAATGACACTACAGGGTCGAGACTCATAAATAGCGTGGCGCTTCCACATATATGGTTGGCCCAAGAGAACATCACATACATCGAGTGGGGAAACATCACATAATACCTCATCCTTGAAGGGTTGGATACTGTATGAAAATCGACATTGTTGGCTAACATGAAGATCTTGTCCTTGGCGAAGCCACCCGATGTTGTATGGTTGCGAGTGTGGTGTTGTCGACAATCCCAATTGTTTGACGACCTCTGCTGAGATGAGGTTCTTCTAGCTTCCGCTATCAACAATAAAATGCAGAGGGGTCCCCTTCACCCACATATTTGAATGAAAAAGGTGCTCCCCCTCTTCTGGATCTTTTGGTTCTTCTGGTTTAATTGTTGCGGTCGCAACAATAGTAGTGGGGTCTACGTCGATGATCTATCTTTTACTAGTATTTTCAAAATCAGATTCTGAATTAGGGTTTGGCTCCTTGTCTTTGATCTCAGCCACCAATGATTGTTTTGAGAGACATTTATTGGGGTTGTGCCAGGGTCTTTTGTGGAAATCGCACCATTTTCCAGTGTCCTTCTTTGTCTTCCCGTGACCCTTATTTTCCTATGGCTTGGATTGGTTTTCGGGAGACTATTTGTTAGGGTTGTCTTTGTCATACTTTGGTTGTTTTGTATTTGCAAACCTGAACTCCCGTTTGTTCTGGTGCTTAAATTTTTGCTTGATTTTAACAACATATCGATAGGCATCACCAAGTGATGAGATGTCCAATAAATCCATTTCAGTTTGGATGTATCTGTGTAGAGCCCCACTGTATTTCAGAACCAAATGTCCTTTGGAGTCTTTGATACACAGCTTGGTGCACAAGGTATGGAAGCTATTGGTGAACTCCAGAACTGATTGGTCCCTCTCTTGCCATAGTGTGGTCCATCTCATGTATTGGTCCTCATAGTTTCCAACAGGGTAATAATGTTCCTTTGCCGCATCCACAAAAAAATCCCAAGTGGGCTCGACCCCATATATTCCAAACTCCCTTGTGGAACTTTGCTCCTAGTATGTTTCCCACCAATGTTTTACATGGGGGAGAGCCTTAAGGAGTGCGAAGGTGATCTTTTCCTTGCCGAAAAAATTATGAACAGAGAAATAACCTTCTAGCAAATTTAACCATTTATCTAGGGCATCTACATCTATTTGACCTTCAAATACAGGAATATCAAAATTAACCTGTACCTTGAAAGGTGAGGTGCCTCCAAAGTGGCTGCTTGATGAAGATGCACTTGATTCTATCGACAGGCATTGAAGGATGTGGGAAAAATTCTCCATCATTTCGTCCCTCTGTCGCGTGAGAGCTTGCTCAAGCAACAAACTGATAGGATCGTCTTCTCCGTCATTTTTCTTTTCTTCTGCCATTGAGGGTTTCTTGGGTGTGTGAGAGAAATTGTCCTCAAGAGAGACAAGATCGAGACCCAACTTGCTATACTCGGACCTTGTCAGGGACATGCACTGAAAAACGATCAAGAGCAGCCTGCTCTGATACCACTGATCCGCATTATTTTCGGCACGAAATGAGAGCAGAGATATAACACATAAATATTTATAGATATTGAAAGAGAGACAACAATGCAACAGAGATATAGTGGAAATAAAACAAGAGTCACATATATATAGTAATACACGATTTCTATTAATGAGGTAAATGTACAGAGACTGTAAAATATAGAGTGAAAGACTTGCTAGAATGGTGGCAGCTTATCTCTGAGAAGAGATGTGAAGGCTACTCAAATCCATGAGAAGATGATCATTACAATGATCCTCTAAGGGCCTTTTTAACAAAAGTAAAATCCAAAACCCTAACCCCGGAAGATGAAAAGCCAAAAGGTTTGTGGGCCCCGATGGGGGTAGTTGATACGCCAACTTCCGAGGGGCGTAACGTTTGCATACGATCTTTGTTTGGGGTGTTCAATAGCTCGTTGGAAAGATCTATCCGAGAAATACAAATTTTGGGTGAGAAAAATGATCTATGATCCATGTTTCTCCCTGGTTTCTCAAAAAACATCGTTTAGGGCCTCAAAATGGCCCCGGAAGTTAAAAACTGCTAAAAATAGTAAATTACCAAAATTTCCATAAACATGTTTTGGGCTAGTTGTAGAAGGTGGGTGGCCACCAATATCCACCTCGATCAATCCTCCCTCCTTACGAAGCAATGGTATCCATTGCGTTGAGTTCCTGGGGAGAGGGGAAAGCGATTGTTGAATCTGAATCTTGGTGAGTTGCTTCCCTTGTTGGAACCGTCGCGCTGCTTGGTTTGTTGAAGGTCATCACGAACCTGTGGCTAGAAGGGTTGGACCTTTTTAACCAGTCTGGCTACATGAGATGATTGTGTGCAGAAGGAATATTTGTTCTTTACTGCAACCTTGTCGACCTGCTTCTGGTGGATAGAAGGTGCTTGGGTTGAGGCTGTAGTGGTTGCAGTATCCTTTTGTTCCCCTTTTGAATAGATTGTGGAGAAGATGAATTTTTTAGTATGAGATACTACCTTGCAACACTGTTTAGGTGGGGCAGCAGTTGGAACTACCTCTGGTATCCTGTAGAGATGACCCCCTAGAGTAATAATGACACTACGGGGTCGAGACTCATAAATAGCGTGGCGCTTCCACATATATGGTTGGCCCAAGAGAACATCACGTACATCCAGTGGGGCAACATCACATAATACCTCATCCTTGAAGGCTTGGATGTCGTATGACAATCGACACTGTTGGCTAACATGAAGATCTTGTCCTTGGCGAAGCCACCTGATGTTGTATGGTTGTGGGTGTGGTGTTGTCGACAATCCCAACTGTTTGATGATCTCTGCTGAGATGAGGTTCTTCTAGCTTCCACTATCAACAATAAAATGTAGCGGGGTTCCCTTCACCCACTTCTATGAATGAAAAAGGCACTCCCCCTCTTCTGGATCTGTTGGTTCTTCTGGTTGAATTGCTACGGTCATGACAATAGCAGTGGGGTCTGCGTCGATGATCTATCTTTTACCAGTATTTTCAGAATCAGATTTTGAATCAGGGTTTGGCTCCTTGTCTTTGATCTTAGCCACCAATGAATGTTTTGAGAGACATTCATTGGTGTTGTGCCAGGGTCTTTTGTGGAAATCACACCATTTTCTGGTGTCCTTCTTTGTCTTCCCGTGACCCTTCTTTTCCTGTGGCTTGGACTGGTTTTCGGGAGACTGTTTGTTAGGGTTGTCTTTGTCATACTTTGGTTGTTTTGGATTTGCAGACCCAAACTCCCATTTGTTCTGGTGCTTAAATTTCTGCTCGATTTTAACAGCATATTGATAGGCAACACCGAGTGATGAGATGTCCAGGAAATCCATTTCAGTTTGGATGTATCTATGTAGAGCCCCATAGTATTTCAGAACCAAATGTCATTTGGAGTCCTTGATACCCAGCTTAGTGCACAAGGTATGGAATCTATTGGTGAACTCCAAAACTGATTGGCCCCTCTCTTGCCGCAGTGTGGTCCATCTCATGTACTGGTCCTCATAGTTTCCAACAGGGTAATACTATTCCTTTGTCGCATCCACAAAAAAATCCCAAGTGGGCTCGACCCCATATATTCCAGACTCCTCTGTGGAACTCTGCTCCAAGTAAGTTTCCCACCAATGTTTTACATGGGGGAGAACCTTAAGGAGTGCGAAGGTGATCTTTTCCTTGTCAAAAAAATTATGAACAGAGAAATAACCTTCTAGTAGATTTAACCATTTATCTAGGGCATCTGCATCTATTTGACCTTCAAATATAGGAATATCAAAATTAACCTGTACCTTGAAAGGCGAGGTTCCTCCAAAGTGGCCTCTTGATGAAGATGTGCTTGATGCTATCAGCAGGCATTGAAGGATGTGGGAAAAATTCTCCATCATTTCCTCCCTTTGTCACGTGAGAGCTTGCTCAAGCAACAGACTGATAGGATCGTCTGCTCTATCATTTTTCTTTTCTTTTTCCATTGAGGGTTTCTTGGGTGTGTGAGAGAGATTTTCATCAAGAGATACAAGATCGATACCCAACTTGCTATACTCGGACCTCGTCGGGGACATGCACTAAAAGACGATCAAGAGAAGCCTGCTCTGATATCACTGATCCAGATTATTTTTGGCACGAAATGAGAGAAGAGATATAACACATAAATATTTAGAGATATTGCAAGAGAGACAACAATATAACAGAGATATAGTGGAAATAAAACAAGATTCACAGATATACAATAATACACGATTTCTATTAATGAAATAAATGTACAAAGACTATAAAATACAGAGTGAAAGACTCGCTAGAATGGTGGCAGCTTATCTCTAAGAAAAGATGTGAAGGCTACTCGCATCTGTGAGAAGATGATCATTACAATGAGCCTCTAAGGACAGTTTTAACAAAAGTAAAATCCAAAACCCTAACCCCGGAAGATGAAAATCCAAAAGGTTTGTGGGCCCCGATGGGGGTAGTTGATACACCAACTTCCCAGGGGCGTAATTTTTGCATACGATCTTCGTTTGGGGCGTTCAATAGCTCATTGGAAAAATCTATCTGAGAAATACAACTTTTGGGTGAGCAACATGATCTACGATCAATGTTGCTCCGTGTTTTCTTAAAAAAACATCGTTTAGGGCCTCAAAATGGCCCCGGAAGTTAAAAATATGCTAAAAATAGTAAATTACCAAAATTGCCATAAACATGTTTTGGGCCAGTTGGAGAAGGTGGGTGGCCATCGATATCCACTTGGATCATGTATGGCCTAAAACAGGCTCCTAGAGCATGGCACTCTAGACTGGATAAGTATCTGCAACAGGCAGGGTTCAGAAAAGGAAGTGCAGACAACAACCTCTACATCAAGGTAAGTCAAGGTAATATTTTATTAATTGAAGTTTATGTTGATGATATTTGTTTTGGTAGTGATGATGACAGGTTAAGCCATAAATTTGCAAAATATATGCAAAATGAATTTGAAATGTCATTACTAGGAGAACTATCCTTCATTTTGGGAATTTAGATAGGTCAAAGCAACCAAGGAATATTTATTTCTCAAACCAAGTATATCAGAGAAATGATAAAGAGGTTTTGAATGGAAGATTGAAAAAAATTTATCAATCCCATGCAAACCAGTTGCAAGTTGTGCAAAGATGATAATTTGAAGTCTATAGATCAGAGGAAATACAAGTCCATGATTGGTAGCCTACTAAATGTGACGACATCCAGACCAGATGTAATGCATGCAATTGGACAGGTGGCATGATTTCAAGCAGCACCAAAGGAGTCACATGTGTTAGTAGTGAAGAGGATTTTCAGATATCTCAAAGGAACATAAGATTTTGGATTATGGTATCCAAAAGGAAAAGATCTATCACTTATTGCCTACACAGATGCAAATTGGGCAGGTTGTATTGATGACCGATGAAGCACCAGTGGAGCAACGTTCTACTTGTGTGAGTGTTTAGTATCATGGCTAAGAAAGAAACAATCATTATTATCTCTATCTACTACCGAGGCAGAGTATATTGAAGCAACATCATGTTGTACACATGTTCTTTGGATGAAACAAACTCTGACAGATATACAGGTTGAGTATGATGAGCCCATTCCAATCTATTGTGATAATACAAGTGCCATTAGTATCTCGAAGAACCCGATGATGCACTCCAAGAAGAAGAACATTCCAATCAAGTATCACATTCTACGGAAGCAGGTTGCAGAAAAGAATATCAGAGTTGAGTATGTGGGCACAAAAGAACAAGTGGCAGACATCTTCACAAAACCACTTCCATGAGAATCCTTTGAATATCTTCGCTAGAGACATGGTGTTATTTCTACTCCAAAATGAATGTTTTTTGAATGATTATCTTATATGTCTTAGATTTACACAAGGAAGTACCATAAGAGGACAGTTCAGTCAGGGGGAGCGACACCAGATGGAAAGATACCTTTTCCATTGATGACAAAGTGGGAGAGATTTATCAGATGTAGAAGACAGAGGCAGAGGAGAGAGGGATGGTTCCAGGGGGAACAAATTTATCATATACATGGGACAAAGGCATGGTTCTAGGGGGAGCATGAGTGATACGATTTCAGTATTGCATCAGAGTGTTTCCATCAATGCCAAAGGGGGAGATTGTTTATTAAGGTTGGTTGTCATTGATGTCAACCCTTGAAGAAATCACCGTAGCACAAGGTTTGGGTAATGTGCCTAAGATTTTTTGATGTAAAGATGACTCATTATTGTCTTGTCATGGTTGATAAGAAGTAAAAATGGATGAACTCCAAAGTGGTCCCCTTATGGTGAAATCCCTCATGGGAAGACGCTTTGCAGAGTGAGATAACCCATGATTATTTGAGGAATAATGAGATGAAGGATGGTGAATTTTTGAGTGAAACCATCCTAGATGGATAGTGCTTGTCATGGCATTTTCGTTGGTATGTGGAACGTCACATAACTCCTCACGGTTAGATATTTATGACAATATGAAGTTGGAGAACCCTCATGAGTCTTATAGAAGCCCCCAAGAGTCAAAGTGCTTTGCAAAAATAAATTATTTTAAATGAAGAAGCCCTAAAATAAGGAAAGTGTATGGCTACATGGAGATATAAATAAGAGACAAAGTTCACTCATAAAACACACTTATACATATTGTATATTTATTTTCTTGTGTAAATCTTCCTGTAAATACTTGTGGATACATCTGAAGTGGTGAACGTCTAAGGTAGCACGAAGGGTTGACGATGAAATTATCGGATTTACAGAAAACCCTATTTTCTGGTGCATACGCGGGTTGTCTATGTATAGAGTGTGTATATGCGAGTTTTTTGTGTATAGGGTGCATATAGTACATCAGATCCATGCAGGTTGTCTGTGTATAGGGTGCGTATATGTGGACTGTCTATGTATAGGGAGCGTACATGCTGATAAAGTCATGGAAACTTGAGAAGATGAATATGTAGAGGTTCAAGATTTTGAGATCAAGATCCCAGGAAGGTCTAAAGTGCTCAGATACATCAGGTCCATCCATTGGTTCAAAAGGTATGTCTTATTTCTATGAATAGTTGGATTTTGATGTATGCATGAGGAATGGCAATGGAGATTTGAGGATTCTCTCTAGAAAGACTAGTGGCTACATGTGATATTATGCATAAGTCATATCTATAGAACTACAGTGTTGGTATGTTCATCATTGATACTTCTTGTGAGGCACATCTTGTATTTCTTGGCATGTGGCTAAGGGTTTTTATGGTACATGGTTGAGAGCTTCTATTTGTGTAGTAGTTGATGTATTGAGAGACTGAATATCAGAAAGGGGTTGATGACTAAGATCATGTGAGGGATATTATACTTGTTCATGATTACACATACCTATATGACACATGAATAGAGAGAGACATAATTTCCTTGAGTAAAGTTTATATATGAGGATGCATGCACAGGGTACAATTACAGTCTGGATATAGTGATGGGTTACAGATCTATGTGAAATAAGTTACAGGAGGTCAGAAGTTTTCAAGAAAAGGAAATCCTAGTTTTCAGAAGGCATACGCAGGTTGCATAATAGCTTGGTAGCACACATATGTAGGTTGCATAACATATAGGGCACGTACATATGTGGGATGAAACACTACAAGTCGCGTATCTATTGTAATTTTTGTAGATACATGTTTAGCTCAGGTACAAATTGATTATAGGGAAATCGTACAGATTGGATACAGGTCAGTGGTACAGGTTGTTACAGTTGTGCAACAATATATCTCACAGTGGCAGATTGACAGTGGTTCCATCATTCTACTTATACTTCAGGGTGGTTGGAT
>SNQJ01S0010243.1:113729-166798 GCA_010110895.2 Picea sitchensis | reverse complement strand
ATGGTAGTTAGATATAATAAATGGGTAATTAGATATAATAAATGTAAGAGGACTTCTTAGAAGTTTCTACTTCTAGAAGATTCCTCCTCTAGAATGTTCTTAGATGATGGTAGCACTATATAAAGGGGTTCAAGAAATGTAATGAGACATGAAGAGAATTATTGTATTTGGAGCGATAGCTCAATAGGAGGATGCCCCCTCGAAGCGGCAAGTGAATAGGAGAGGATCCCTTCCATAATAGGATCCATTGTATGGCGTTGCCCTACCTCAAGGGTTTGATATAATAAAGTTGTGTTTTTCTATGTTGTTCTTCTATATCTGTTGTGGTGTTTTTGTATTCGGTATTGGGTTATTAATAGTCATTTTCAAGCATATCTTCATCGATATCATCATCAAGAACTGACGCATTGTCTCCTATGCCTAGTTCATCTTCTCCATATTATTCATCTATCGACCCATATTCTTCGTTCTCTAACTCTACATCATCTTCTTCTTCAATATAATCTTCTTCATCTACAATATACTTTACTGACCTTCCTCTTGGATCATATCTAACAAAAAATGACCAATCCCTCTTACCTGGAACCTTTGAGTAAAAGACTTGTTCACATTGACTTGGAAAAACATAACGAACATTTTCTTTTTCAAAAACCATTCTCTTAATCATCAGAAATACGTTGGAATATTGAGTAACATTTCTTTCATCATCATGTTCATGCATTTGTAACCTATACCATTTGACATCGAACAAAACTAATTTGAAGGAATTAAAGTCACACTCAATTATATCATTCAAAAACCCATGGTATCTATTTTCAGATTCCCGAGGACATTTGTCACTCCTAGAGGAAACATTAGTGACCTGGAATACTGCAGTTATCCTACTATGATAAGTTTTCCTAGTTTCATCCAACTGTTTGATGCAAAATTTATGACCATTGCACCACATAGCCTTGTGGTGTTTCAACTGCAATATTCCAAAGAGGTAAAGTATGCATTGTCAATTAATAATAAACAAATTTATGTAACTTGGAAAGTATAATATGAAAAAAAAACACCTACAGTCACATTAATATAATACAAAATAACTGAATAAAATGGGTGAATTTTCTTGCCTTTCCATCTTTCAAACAATATGTTAAATCTATTTCCCTCTGCGTAATATCAGAATCTCCATTACGAAGAGCTTCTCTAACCAATTCAAATAGTTCTTTCCATGATAACCTACCGCCACAATGTTTTTTACATCTATCAATCCATACCTTCATCCAATCAAGATTGTTTGCAATGTATAAATGTAGTTCATCCTAATCTTGAGCAAATGGCTAATCAAAAAATCACAATTCACCAATATTAAATATTAGTTATAACCATGATAAATATTAATAAATGATGAAAGAATAAATATTAAATGAGTATGATCATATACACAAAAAGTGAAAATTTATATTTATTAAAAATATCCACAATTTAAATATTACCTCTCACTTTCTTCATTGTACCTTTTCCCAACAATTGCTCCCCTTCAATTTTTTTGATGGAGTTCACATCCCATATAAAATCCACTGCATGCATAGCTTTCACTGCTAATTTAGGAAGATATTGATTAATATACACCATGGATTCATATACCATATATCTCTCCACTATATAACCCTCATGACGTGCTCTTTGTCTAACCAAATCCTCCAATGATTTCAAGTGCCTCTCCAACATCCACATTGACCTTGAGTGTATAGGTACACACATTTCAATCTCCTCAACTTGGTGTATGAGGTAGTGTTCTTGTCCATTGAAAAATGTTGGAGGTAGATACTTCTTCATTTCACACATTAGCCAAGGAATTTCTCTCTTCTAATACATTATATCATCTTCATGAATTTATTTCATTGACAAACATCTACAGACCATGACATAAGAAAATAACATGTTTCAACAAAACATAATACATATTACATTACAAGTAAAACACATGTCATTAAGTACAATAAAAAATGATTTGTTTTGCATATATATTGCACCTACTTACCTAATGTATTTTTGAAGATCATATATAACTTGTTTGACATTTTTTTCAAATTCGTTTGGGAGAGATAGAGGTGAACATACTATAACAATAAAAATGAATCGTTACTTGTTTCAAAACTAGACAAAAAAAATAAAAATCTCAAAAAATGTATATGACCAATATATAAATATGAATACTCAAATTTTTAATTACCTTAATGAAGGTTTTCCAATCATGTGTTTTTACCCCACCAAATTCACCTTTCTTCATTAAGATATTCTTTATGTTTGAACAAAAACCTGTGGGAAATTTAATTCTTTGAAGGATCTCTTTTACACCATTTCTTTGCTTATCTGTTAATAACCATGGAAGGTTATTTTTGTCTCCATCACTATTTGATTAGACCACACTTTGCATTGTATTATTGGCTTCTTGAATGTCATTAAAATTTTGACAATTTTTTCTTTATCCCTCCTGCCATCTATGATTCTCCATAATGTTTTTGTCACGTTCTTCCCGATATGCATTGTATCAAACAAATGAACTATTTTTATCTCCTCATAGTAAGGAAACCTCATGAATTGAGTTGGATACCATTTCATACCTCGTGGAATCCCATTATTACTACCTTCACGACGACGACATCGATGAAGCTTAAAAAAAATCAAAACACTATTTATCAAATGCGGTAAAATAAATTGAATGATTAAAATAAAATTTCAAAACATGATTCCATTTACGATACATAAAGAAAATGCATACCTCGAGGATTAATTATGTCATATGCCTACTTCCATAGGCGAGGTGTCATTCTTTGTGGTTTTAGTCCAATCTTTTGTTTCCCATTAAAAAGGTTTTTTTTTGTAGTACGATACTTATGGTTCTTAGAGAGGAAGTGTCTATACTCATCAAACACCTCCTTTCCTAAACTTTTTGACTGATGATATTTCATCTTAGGACCAAAAACTAGACATGCAAATTTACCCTTTGTTTGAAGACCTACAATAGATGGATTAATTTGAATTATTAATATACGAAAGGATGTTTTAAAAAACATGCATGATATATTCAATTAATTATATACTATTCAAGAGTGCAATATGGAACGTTACATATCATGAATTGTCCATAAAAGTATTCCACGACATTGAAATCTCTTCTGCCCAATTGGTTTACAAATGTCATACATAGTGATGCCCTCCCATAACTTTAGTAGCTCGTCGATAAGAGGATCGATATACACATTCATATATTTAACTTGGTACTTATCTAATTGTTTTAAATTACACGAAATTACTACCATGGTATGTATATATATGTAAATAAATAAATAAAATATATTATGCAAAAAAAAAAAAAAATGAAAAATTTACGTTCGAAAAATTAATGTAAACAAATACCTAGAACAATCATTGTCAACATTATGTGCTCCCTCTTTATTGGCATCCGAGGGGTAATTTTATTGTTGATAACAAAAATATGCCACACTGAGTAAACAAATTGAAGCTCTCCAAATGGATTAACATTGTTAGTTGCCAATGAAAGCCTAACATTACGAGGTTCATCTATAAATTCTAGCCATTTTGCAGCAATTTCCTTAAATGCATAACCATATGCAGGAATTTGAAGAACAATATATTCAATTCTCTTTCATGGTTGGTAATCCATAAACTGTGGTATGATTTGACACCTAAATAGTTGTTGCAAACGTGGAATTATGGGAATATGCCAGAGAACCTTTTGAGGCACCATTTTTATTACTTCATCGGTTCGATATCTACTAATACCACATACCAGGCATTTTGTTTTCGACGCATGTTTTCCATAATATATAATATTATCATCAGGACATTCATCTATACTTTGATACTCCATTCCAATGTCTTTCATAATTTCATGTAAATATCGATATGTGCGAGGTAAAGTATTTGAAGAGGGTAACATAAATTCACCTAACAATCTAAAACATAAAAAATAACTAGTTAATGTAAATAATAGTAATTGTAAATATTGATTTTTTATTTTACACATTAATTAACACTAAAAAAAGGGGGGGAAAGTCAACCTTTATGTATATGTGATGAAACATATTACATACCTTAGGATCTGTGTCATACAAGTGTTCGAAAAATGATTCATATCCTTTAATTTCACCAACAACAATGTAGTGGAGAGAATATTTTCTCTTTCCCTTTATAAAATCATTTATTTTCCTTTTCAAGCATAGTTTCATCATAAATACCATCACTATTGTCCCCATGATCCTGATCAGGATGACCGAATAATTCTTGGATCATTTGATTTGTCCCATAATCTTGAACTATGTTATTATTGTCATCTACTTCCATGGGATCATTAACTTGATCTTCATTATCTGCTTCATGTTCCTCATCTTGTACAACATCATTTTTTCTACTAGTTGGTGTTTTTTGTAGAAAGTTAGGGGGAAAATCTAACTTTATAATTAAAAACAATCATGAAAAATTAGTGCATGTATAAATCAATATAAAAGTTTGAGAATAAAATCAATATTAAAACAGATAATGAATATATATATATATATATATATATATATCCCATCCATGTGCCCATATTTTCTATAGTGTTTTTTAGTTGTTGTTATTAAAACTCTTTCGAGACGTTTAGTACAACAATTTTTGCAAGGGCAATAACATTTATCGTCACCCTTTTCACCCTCTTTAATTTTTTTCCCACCTATAATGTTTTCTGACATTCTTCCCCACAGACATATACTGATAATTATCTTATAAAATTGAGTGGTGTATAATATAATATCTATTATATTTTTCTATTATAACATATGAAAAAGAAACCTATTTTTTGTTCACCAAGAATCCTTATACCCTTTTTGAACTGTCAATGTTATAGCAAACTTGTCACAACATCCGTACAATGCAGCATATTTATAGATTTTATAACGTCGCAATTTCAACGATAGTTGACCAAGTCAATGTTGACTTTGTCAAATAGTGGGTGACCGTTAGGGTGGGGAAACCTAGTGTCTAGACCATTGCAAGTGCGATAGATAGAACGTCGCAATTTCGACGACTGTTGACCAAGTCAATGTTGACTTTGTCAAATAGTGGCTGACCATTGGAGGAAGACAACCTAATATCAACACTGTCGCAAGTGCAATGCACATTTGATGTCGTCGCAAGAGTGACATCTTCTGAATGTAGTCGCTAATGTGACAGTTTGAAAAGTACATCGCAAGTGTGACGATATCAAGAAGTATGTAGAAAAAAAATTAAAATTTCCTCTATTTTGCGATAGTATGGCCAATGTTTTCCATAACGTCACAATTAGATCGTCACAATTTTTCCAATTTGTAGTAGTGAACCTTTCCCTTGGTCCATGTTATCTCATTAATATTGTCTTCTTCTATGAAGGGAAGAGTGATCCAGTCTTGAAATAAGAAGGGATCTACAGAGTTGTAGTTATTATGTCCATTATTACACCTTTCAATGTGTTCCATCCTCTTTGGCCTATTATGAAAAGTGATACAATATTGGTCCCTGATAAGGATAGTTGCATAGGACAAGTCCATATGCAAAATTTCTCCTAAAGTAGCATCCCATTCCTTAGATAATATCATTCCCCAAGTGTTAGGTATGTCAACAACAACAATGTCCATTATGATGGGGAAATCAAGGTAGTCAGCAAGGTGTAGTTCAAGACCTTCCATCAAGCCTTAGAAATTGATTCCCTTTGAATCAAATATATAGACGTTGGCATAAGGCCCTGTAAATTCCAGCCCTAATTGGTTCATAACCTTCAAACTCATCATATTGATAGATGACTTGGAGTCAAGAATGCAGTTGTGAAGACATAGGTAATCTATTAGCAAGGAAGTGAGAAAGGGTGTTTGTTCATTTTTCTCAAAATTACTAGTTTGTAATATTGTGGAAGTTTCTTCGAACAATTGTTGGTCATCTGGGATCTGTTTTGTCAAAGAAGGGATTTCCAACATTCCATGAATCCTTTTGACCTTTTGTAAGATATAAGCCATACTAGTGCTTAGGTTGGTCCTATCATTTCTAGGTTTTGGGAAAGGTTGGGGTAGATCCATATCATACACTTGGGGCTCTTCAAGCTTCACCATTGAGTCCTCACTTGTTTGGCTCAAACACCCAATCCTAGGCTTCCTCATGTCTTGATTTCCTTGGATTTTCTTCGGCATGAACAAGGTAAAGATGGAATCTACATAATTAGGTTTCTCATGAGTAGCCTTCAGTTGATCACGCTCAAAATGGGAGTATTTGAATGATAAGGAYGTAGGATCATCTTATTTCCTTGCAACATTTTGTAGATATGAGGTGTTTGGACACATTTGTTCTTTTGGAGAATGAGGTTTTATTGTATGACTAGCATTTTGAGGAAGTCTCATAGAAGGAGGATTTTGTGCTTGTGATAGTGCCCTTTCCAACTTAGTGATTTCTTCAGAGGTACCTAGATCCTTAGAGGGTTCATGTTGTTTTGAAAAAATTAAGGCATCTTTCATATTTGAGAATCAATTCTTCCAAGTACTAGTCCCTTTAGGGGGAATGGCTAACTTAATCTCATCATCTACCTCTAGTATCTTTGGGAAATCATGTTATTCTTCTTCCATGTTTTCCTCATTGAACCATAAGATATCATCTTGGTTGTGAACAATATTGTATTGGGAAATGGGATCACACCATTTGATATTTTATTCAATCCGGAAAGCACCATCTTATGCCTCCTTGAGGTTTGTATGCAATCAGTTCATGAGGAGGGATTGGAAGTTTCCTTCGAAAGAATTGAAGTATTGTCAGAGAATAGCGCTCTCTAGTAGAAATTCGAAATCAATTCGATGAAGTAAGGTATTAAACCTGTCATTAAATTCCCTAACAATTTCATCATTTTGTTTGAAAAATTTGAGATATTGCGAATCAAGGGAGGCCATATCATCCATTATACCCCATCTTTGGAGGAAAACGTGTTCTAAATCTTCACAGGTTGTGAGGATTTTGCTTGGGAAGTTAGTTCTCCATTTTCTAGAATCCATAGTAAGTGAGGCAAGGAAAATTTTCATGAATGTGTCAGGACGTTCTTTCCCAGACTGATGGAAGTCATAGCTCTCACAAAATTTGGTCCAATGTGTGTTACCAGAATCCCCAACCTCTCCGAAAAACTTGGGTATCCATGAATTGACATCTTCAGGGAGATCACATAATCCCCCTTTGATATTGGCCAAGTCCAAAGGGTCAAAGAGTTCTTCAGGGGCCATTTAGGAGGGACCATGAAAATAAAAGGAACTACAAGACAATAAGGTGTGTATTGACGTCCTCTATGAGTCATCATGAGTGGAGTTGCCAAACAATCTCCTTGAGATTATCAAAGGGATGAGGGGATCACCCCCAGTGAAGTCACCAGGTAAGATTTGTGAAATGAAGGCTTTGGATAAAATCTTACCGAAAAAGTGTCGTTCAAGCAAAATTGACTTGATATTCCCCAACAGTGGCACCACAAATGTTATCATGCAATATGTACTTTCCCAAAGCCTAAGGAAAGTAATGGAAATTGGCGTAACAAATAGGATATCCTATCACTGTCACCTTAATAGGAAATCCCCTCTTTTTAGGGATATGAAGGGTCTACCCCAGGGGAGGCGTCCTCGGTAACCTAAAGTGTTGGAAAATTAGGGTTATGGTCAAGATATATTCCCCCCTCTCACTGATTACCAAAGTCACTAAGTCCATGCCTAAAAGATGAGGCTAATGAAGTGCTTGATGTACCTGCCCGGAACAAGACAATATAGCATGGATATACAATAATTCCAAGTACAAATATGATAATAACACCTCAATAGACAATGGATAGTGAAAATAAGTGTTAGCTGATATAAAATTGCAGCAATTAATAAGTTTACAACAACAATTAATAAATTGTAACAACTGCAATAAAATCTCTTCAGAATTGCTTGAAAAGAAAATGAAAAAATAACATTTTCTAAGCAGAATGATAATCAAATGTCATAAGAAACTTATGAAGTTTTTATCTAGAATTCAAATTCAATTATGTAGAAAATTTGCTGCATCTAGATGGATGTAGCAAACATTTATAACAACAACAAGAAAGTTAGTGATCTAGGCTAAATTAGTGTTAGATTTAATTAGTAATAACTTAAGAGAATAGTGTTTGAATGTTTGATCAACCTTCCAACAAAAGAGAGAAAATAGACTAGTGCCTTTAGGGTTTATTGAGTCAATTATATCAACACATTAACTTGGAGAGACAACAATGATTATACTTGTCTAAAAGATAACAAGGTGGAATCTTGAGAAGTAGTACATTAATTTCTCAAGCACCAAGCCTCAAAGAGAAGGTTCAACTAGGGTGTAGGCACTTCTAGGCCCTAGTGATTTCTCCTATCCTTAGACTCTTGAAAAATATTTAATGAAATAAGAACTAGACAAAGATTCTAAAGTGATATCACTTTAGGGCTCTAGAAGTTTGTTTAGACAAGATCTTCTTAAGAAAAACTAGCAAAATAAAGAGCAAGAAAGAAGCACCTTATGTTTCTTACTCGTAGGGTTTCAAGCAAACAATTTCATAATCTTACATATAAACAAGTAAACATATCATTGACATTTATCATGAAATGAAAATTTCAGATTTACTTACTTCACCAAGAATAATCAAGCACACAACCCTAGATTTGCCAAAATTTCAACAAGAAATGATCCAAAATGCATCCAAAATAGCCTCCAAGCAATGTGCCTTGATAATTTCAGCCAATAACCCCTTTAAGGAGAAAATKTYAGTCCTCCCTCTTGTGAGAGGTGAGATGTGATGTAAAAATGAGAGAACTTTATGTTTATTTATACAAAAGTTTGACCGTTAATTAATTTTCAGGTCAAAATAAGGCCGACTGGCCAATTTACAAAAAAAATYAATTTTGACATAATAAAAATTAATTAGCATCTAAATACACCTCCAAGGGTGACATCATGCTCTTSTAGGGTGACATTGAGGCATAKATGTGGAAAKTTGAGCCTAAAATCTATGGTGCTTGGCCTCCAGAGGCCCCAAATGATGCCCACATGTGCCACCAGGCTCATAAATGCCTCCAAAATGAAAACCCTAGATCTGGATGATGTCTAGGGTCATGATGGTGATGTCTAGGGCCCTCAAGAGACAATGTCCATGTGGAAGAGAAAGGTCCCCCTAGGTCTAGGTCTTCCAGGGTGCCTCCGAAGGCAACATCCTTTTCTTTCCTGAGTCAAATATTCAATTTCTTTTTACCCTGGCTGGGGTTGCAACATCCATACATGGTCTTTAAGCCCCCATGATGGTCTGAGATAATCATTCCCTCATGTGTATCTGTCCACCAGGTAAGTTCCCGCAACAACAACAAGTACGCCCTCCAGGGTTTCATAAGTCACAAGGATCATAGCATGTAACTCACATCAAAAAATTAAATTACCAAAACATGTGCATCAAACCCCCCTTAATCCAGACAAATACTCAAAGACGTTATGAAACTTGACAAGTTAGGTTTGAAGAAGGTATCATGGTGTCCTATTAGGATAACCTCTCTTAAGTTTGGAGTGTTTCCCAGGTCGGATCTAATCCAAGTCATGTAAGTGTATGAGGTGGAATAGGGTAAGTATTTGGGCATGGGGTGTATGTAATAACAGGGAAATGTAAAGTCTAACCTATGGGTGCCTTTTTAGAGGGAGATCTGAACCTTGTCATAAATTAAATTGTTTCCTAGCCCATTCATTGCATTTTATTCTTAGTTTTACTTCTTTTGATATTTTTCTTTTGTGCTTCAAGGGAATAGTTGAGGACCATTGTCTTGGATTGATGACCAGAGGTGACATCATTATCCACAAACATTTCACGGAAATGAGAAGATTGGTTCGTGATGAGACCCCCTTTCTCTTGGTTATGCCACCAAGAGCCACTACCCTGGTTTGGTGAACAAACAGGTGGTAGTGTCATATTGCTACATTCCCATGGTCATAATAGGTCGACTCGTGATGAGACCTCCTATCCATCAACTAGTACCTTGAGTGTTTATGTAACTTATGGGTCACCTTTTCTTAGTGAGAATATTTTCAAAAATTTCTCGAGGATCCCTGGGAAAATCATATCAAAGGCTTAACATTGGTTTTTAACTCTTTCCAACTACTTTTACCCTCTAGGCCTTAATCCCCTTCTTCCCACAAGGTAAGGTAAAACCCTTCGTAGCGTAGCCAATCCCAATGCCCAAACAAGGATAGGGGGATGAAAGGAATAAGGACAGAAAGTGGTAATTATGGATGGTACAGATGATGAGTTTTCACAATACCACCTAGTATCAACCCATCCTAAAGGGAAACCAACTCACTAGAGCACCGTGTTACCCTTCTAAGTATAAACGAGGCAAAGAGCATAATTTCCAAGAAAACACCACGAAATGAAGAAGGATTCAATACAACATATTCAAGTAGTTAAAAAATCAGAGTGATACATACCATGATACCTGAAATAATTACCTCATGGAGTAACACCCACCGCTACTTTAGGACCAGGCCAGTGGTATGGATACTGTTGTTGGTGATGAATGGACTGCACTGAAAAAAGAGGGGCCCTCCGGGGCCATGCTCAATTCATCTGCCTCTCGGTAATCCATGTCTAGGACCTGTGGGCCTCAATATGTGATATGCTTAGTTATCCATAGGGTAGGGGATAACAATGTAGTAGTGGACATCAAGACATAGGAATCGAAGCATTGTAAAACCATAAAATGACTTAAAAAGGTGGGAACCCCCTCGAGATATGGCCATAACACATGTGAAAAAAGAGGAACGAGGTTCAATTTTGAGTCATGGAAAGTATCTAGAAGGGATCCTAGGCCTACAATAAATCACAACATGGACACTGGATGGTGATCATGATGCTAAGTAGGGTGCTCATGGGGGGTAGGCAATATTGTGAAAGTTACAATGAGAAAAAGAGAATGGATAATTGGCACACCTTGACGAGATCAAACATAAGGATTTTTGATAGAAGAATGTATGGTTAATAATGCAAGGCGTAGTCATAGGGAAAAAACTATCCCTATATTCTAGTTTGAAACACATACCTCAAGTTCAATGGATGATGCCAAAAAGTGCTAAATAAAATTTCTCCAAAGTCCTGATCAACAACACTAGTCTAGAAGTTAACAAGCACAATACAAATTTTTGATAGTAACTCGTGTCCAAAACTTTTGAAATAAAAATAAAATAAAATACAACATGATACAAAGAATTACGCAACAAATGGCTTATGCAAAGTAGAGCCCAATGCTAAGATCATGCCAAGGATCCTCATTGTCACTGATGAACTCATGGGGCATTGTTAGCACCATGGGGCACACTATGATGGGGCCATGCCACATGAGATCGAATATGAAGGTACAAAGGAACTCATTGTGAGTAGTTTTGTGAGCTATTGCAACTCCTTGATGATGCCCATTGAGACACAAAAGAGTTATGAAACATTGATCTTTGGTTTTATTGAGAGAAAATAATTTGGTGGAAAATTCTGAAACAGATATTTGAGGCTCAAAATGGTCAAGAAATGACATTTCAATGTACACCCTAGAAAATTTCCTCTATACTAAATCAAAACTCATCGTCAACCCTCATCTATTCTGAATAAGGAAGAATAAATGATCAATGTGTCACATCTTCCTTTGGCTTATTGATGTAGGTATTTCCGAGAGTCATAACTTTTGACTCAGTTATTCGTTTGGGATGAAATTTTATAGGGAGTTGCATCTCAAAGAGTCCATTGCTGTAACGATCTAATCCTTCACATCAGACATCATTTCGACACTTTTCCGAGTACAAATCCCTTCATATAAGGCCTCAAATTGGGGTTTTAGTGTTTTTACGAGAATTTTTAAAATTTTAATTATTAGTTATCTCTTAGTTTATGAAAATAATTAGAAAAGCGACTTGAAAAATAGTGTCATATAATTAGGTCTTAGTTATTGGTCAGTTTTAGAGTTATGCAGGAATTTCCTAAAATTAGTCGTTTTTCTAAAATTATTTGTTTTTCTAAAATTAGTTGTTTTCAAAAATATTAGATAGTAGTTATAAGGGGTTGAGATTCCATTGTAATAGTTATGATGGTGAAGGAATACAAGAGAGTTATTTTCCATTCTCGTGTGTTTGCATGGTTTTTAGATATTGTGAATGAATCCAATTTTATTGGTTACATCATCCGGTATCAGAGCATGAAGATGGTTGGGAGAGGAAGAGGAAGAGAAGGGTATCTTGCTCATATGCATAGAGATATGCAAAACCTCCAAAGGAAAGTATAATATCTTACAAACGTGCTAGATAGTCATAGAATAATAAAAAGAGAAGTGTCTAATGAGGGGACAATCTGAGGATATGTAGATTATCATGCAAAACATGAAGAAGAACAATTAGAGTGCATGGATTTTGTAGAGAGGATGGTCAGGGCTCTAGAAGGGAGAAATTGTCAGATCAAAATGGAAGTTTTAGAATATGTAGGGAGTCTTAAACCAGAGGAGTTAATAGATTGGATGAACTCCGTGAACTTTTTTTTAAATGGAAGATGGTGATAGAGGAAAAGAAGGTGAAATTTGAATGCACTAAGTTGAAGGGTCACAACCATGATCTGGTGGGATCATTTGTGTTGATGTCAAGGGACTAGAGAGTTTCTAACACCAACATCTCAACCTCTTGTGGGGCTATGCAGGGAGAGACATGAATGTCATTCTGGGTTTAGAGCCCCAACAAGAAAACACATTAGACTCTAAGCTAAATCTTCTCTAACCTAAATTCCAAGCATGAATTCCCTTTTTCTTTCTATTTTTATAATATTTAATTTTTATGCTTTTATGTATGAGTTCCTAAAATTAAAGAATCGAAATTAAATCCAAACTTACAGGAAATTAACCAAATCAAGAAAATGTGTACAAGAAACACTCTAACTTAATAGTATTGTTGTATTTATTTTGTAAGGAGATAGTCTAAGACAAGACTAATGGAGAGTTAAAAATGTTAGTGCTAAAGTAAAATAATTAAACAATAAATTAGTTTAAAGGCTATCAAAATAGATAATAGAAATTATGCAATGATTTTATATTTTTTTTAATTTTCTTTAAGTTAAAATGTAATAAATAACAATAGAACTAAAACAAATGAACTGAATAAAGAAAGTAAACAAAAGCTTGTACCTATTAAAACTGACTAATAAAAATAAAAATAAAAGAAACTTATGTACATAGTTTTACAAAAGTAATAGCTCCATTAATTTATTTTACTTATTTTTTTTATTTTTTTTTTAAGTGTTGAATTAATAAAAATATGAAGAAAGATGATATTTAAAAATAAATAAATAAATAAAGAGACAAATTTAGAGTGTAAAAGACTTTGATCTTTATTTAAAATGCTCCCCATACAATTCTTGAATTTTTGGAATCTACAAGTCTCTGCATAGACTTGTGCGAGGTATTTAGCCTTTAGCCATTCTGGAATGAAGTTACAATAGCAATACCAAGAACGAAAAGAGGAAGAAAGCTGAGCCAAAATGGAATGGAGCAATGGTGGCGATACCACAAGGTGAGAACTTGCATATCAAGAACTCATTAGTGCTGAAATAAAATCATGCTTAAATACAACAACTGACAAGAAAAATATTCACCTTATGAGAACCAACAAAGCTCATCTTTGCCTCGTCCTTTGCCTACTTCACAAGAATACCTGCCACCAACAATTCCATTAATCCCTATTGAAAGTATAGAGGATAAATGATAATTTTAAAGAGGAAAACCTCACTACACTCCAAGCATAACTCTCCAAGTTTTCTCCTTCTTTTGTTTTTGACTACTGCCTATTTTATATTGTTTTGCTGAATAGTTCTAGTAGTTAAGGTTGATGTAGTTCTAACTAGATATAGGGAACTACTTGAAACACTTCATTTTTATTTAATATATATTCGTTTATCTGCTTTGATTTTTCAATTCCATGAAATAAGCAACTGCCTCCCCAAATTTATTTGAAAATTATGTCAATAATGTCGAAAGTAATTTGTTAATATACAACATGTGTCCTGAGCATATTTCCTTTAGAAATGGTCCCTGGTTCTTTTGATTTTGTAGCATCAAAACTATCAACTGCATAATTTTCAACTGTCAGGTATATAATTCTAGTTTTATACACTAGGATCCAATGCTTGATCAAATCATTTTGATAAGCCTAGTGGAATAAAGGAAAATTGTTCAGATTCTTATTACTGTGGATCCAACAATGCTCCATGATAACCCAATGATCATTCATCTTCTGTCACCTGTTCGACATCTCCATTCAAAATTAGTAATGGGGATGAAACCTCATCCAATTGGTTTTCTATCTATGATGTGGTTTTGAGAATATTTATTGCAATCCTAAGGCGTAACTTATCCTTGTAGGTGATTACATTTACACTTCCATCTTTTGTTTTCTTCAGATACCTAAAAGTCAACTCTGATATATCTTTTTGAGGAAATAATTTTTGTTTTGGAAGGAGGAGAGATAAGAGTTTAAGAACCTATAACACTTTCTAGGGTGGAGTGACATTATCTGCAATCTTACACATAGTAACAACAATAAAAGTTGCATCCAATGCAAGAGGTTTCTTCAAGTGAACCTTCAAATCCACCACCCCAACCATGGACTATCCAAAAATGAAGTTTGGAAGATCCTTTAACTCCGATTATGCCCTAACTTTGGAGAAACGTTCAATAACATCATCAATAAGTTCTTCAAATCTTGGAATATAACCATGTGAACCTTTTGAAAGGTAAAACCCCTTTATAGAAAAAGCCTCTGGAAACCAATTTTTTTTTAATCTCTCTATCCCTCGTGAGTTTGCTTCATAATTCTCTTTAGTCTTTACTCCTAGTGGTAACATCACAACAACTGAATATAGGATAATTGTAGATCCTATGGATTTCAATGTGTTAATGGGTATAACCTATGAATATTATTTAAGGACGTTGAGTGTTTTAAAATTGTTGATGGAATCTCTTTGGTTTCTGATCGATATGGATATTGGTGGCCACCCACATATTCCAATTGGCTCCTCGTGTCCATTTTTGTTCAGCAAGTCTTTTTGTACTACTTTATAATTGTTAGTTCTACACTTTTGGGGTTGTCTGAAGCTCCACACATTCTCCAAGTGGATAYGGGTGGCCTCTCRCCTAATCCAACATGCCTATTTTGTATGTTTTCATGTCAGCACATCTTGATGAACTTTCAGGGTTGTTTTGGGCCCTAAACATTTTTTTTGGCTCACCATAGTTAGACTATAGACGGATTCAAAGTTTAACAGAGGTTGTATGCAAAGACCTTTCCAATGGGCTATCACATGCCTAACATGGAGGTCGTATGAAAAAGTTATGACCCTAGGAAGTTGAGGTACCAAATTACACCAACTTACCCATATGGGCCACATGACTTTTGGCGTTTCACCTTCTAGGGTTAGGTTTTTGGATTTCTAGGGTTTTGGAATTCATGAGTAATATGAAAAGGGCCTATGGAGCCTCATTGTAATCCATTCTTCTTAGAGGGATGTGCTTATAAGCCACATCTATTCTTAGAGATAGCCACCACCGTTCGAGCAATTTTCAGTTCTGCAGTTTTACAGTTTCAACCTATTTCATTATTTAATAGAAGATATTGTTCACTGAATATTTTTGTTATTCTTACTATATATGTGTTTATGGTATTCAGTCTATAATCATTTTGTTCCACTCCTAAATTCATATTAATGGTATCAGAGCGGTCTGCTCTTCATTTATTTTTCTTCATGCATGTCCCCGACAAGGTCTAGATAGAAGAAATTAGGACTCGAACCAATCGATCCATTACTATATCGACCACACCAAGCCCGACAAAAACCCATGGGAGACTAAAATAAAGATGATGGAGTAGGAGATCCTATTAAAATGTTACTCAAGGAAGCCCTCGTGCGACAAAGCAACATAATGATGGACAACTTCGTGTAGATCATTCAACAATTGCCCATGGGAGAAGCATATTCATCGGGTGTCCATGAAACCCCCTTCAAGGTACAGGTAAATTTTTATATTCCATTATTTGAAGGACTGATAAATGTGGATGTTGTAGATAAATGGTTAAATCTGCTTGAAGGATATTTTTCGGTCCACAATTTTTTCGATCGGGAAAAGATTACTTTTGCACTCCTCAAGGCCGTTCCTGATGTTAAAGACTCATGGGATACCTACTATCAACAAAGGGCAGTGGAGGAATATGAAATTTTTGTGGTGGCCCCTACATGGGATTCCTTCCTGGACTCCATTAAAGAACAATACTACCATGTTTGAAGCTACGAGGACCAGTACACCAGATGGAACAACCTACGTTAAGAAAGGGAGTAGACAGTACCAGAATTCACTAATATTTTCCATATCCTCCGCACCAAATTGGGTATCAAATATTCTGAGCATCATCTGGTGCTCAAATACCACGGTTGTTTGCATAGATACATCCAAACAGAAATGAAGTTTCTGGACATCGCCTCATTAGGCACATCTTATAGATACACTGTCAAGATCGAGCATAAATTTAATAAGAAATGGTGAGATTTTGGATCTACAAACCCCTCACAGTCGAAGCAAGGAAAAGGAAATCCCAATCCACACAACAGTGGACCAAGTCACGATGGACACCCTAAGGAAAATCCATCCAAGCCACAACACAAGAAGGGAAACGAGAAGCCAAAGAAGGACACGGGTAAATGGTGTGAGTACCATAAATGTCCTTGGCACAACACCGATGAATGCCACTCCAAGTAGTCCCTCGTGACCGAGCTAAAGGCTTCTGAGTCATTGGCCGATTCTGATTCTGAGTCAAATCCTAAAGGAGGAAGAAGATTATTGATGTTGAACCTAGTTCCATGGTCGCTACCACCAAAGTTCGGCCAAGTGAACCAGAAGAACCAGAGGAGGGGGAACACCTCTTTCAATCGTAGATGTGGGTCAAGGGGGATCTGATTCACTTCATTGCCGACAATGGTAGTCAGAAGAACTTGATTTCAGCATAGGTCATCAAGTAGCTAAACCTACCAATGACACTGCACCCACAACCCTAAACCATCAGTTGGCTTCATCAAGGAAGAGATCTTTGTGTCATACAACAATGTCGTCTGTCCTACGACATCAAGCCTTTCAAATATGAGGTACTGTGTGATATTCCTCCCCTTTAATTTTGTGATGTTCTTTTAGGACAACCATATTTGTGGAAGCATCATGTTGTGTATGATTATAGATGCCGCAATGTTATTATTACTTTGGGTAAAAAATTGTACAGGATCCTAGAGGTGGCACTCCCTACTGCTATTTCTTTAATCTCTGCTAAGAAATGTAGTAAGGTCATTTCACAGACTGGGAAGTTCATCTTCTTTGTGATCCATTCTCACAGTAAGTAGAATGTTTCTGCCACATCCATGGCCTCTACACAACACCTCTCTTTGCAACAGAAGCAAGTGGACAAGATCGTGGAATAATACAGAGACATATTCATCTCACCTACATGGGTATCGACACACTGCCAATTCAAGCATCCAATTGATCTGACCCCTGATGCACCTCTACCTAATAGACTAGTCTATTGATGCTCGCTGATGGAGAATGACGAAATCAAGTGTTAGATGCAAGAGCTTCTTCAAACGGGGTAGATCAAACCCAAATACTCCCCTTGCGGAAGCCTGATTATACTAGTGCAAAAGAAGGATGTGACTTGGTGACTCTGCATTGATTACAGAGCCTTAAACAAAATCACAGTGAGGAACCGCTATCCCATTCCTAAGATTGATGACCTTATTGACCAACTCAAGGGGGAAAATTTCTTCAACAAGATTAATTTGAAGTTTGGCTACCACCAAGTTCCCATCGAACCAACATATGTCTAGAAGACAATCTTCAAGTCTAAGGAAGGTCTCTACAAATGGATAGTCATGCCCTTTGGCTTAAAAAATGCACCAACCACTTTCATGAGGTTGATGGATGATGTATTGAGACCCTTCACCAACTCCTTTGTGGTAGTATATTTGGATGACATCCTCATCTTCAACAAAATGTGGGAGGAGCACATGTGACATATTCAACAGGTTTTGAGCACTCTGTGACAACACAAGCTTTATGCAAACTTGGAAAAATTCTCTTCTGGCATGAACATGGTTCGATACTTCGGCTACATTGTTGATGAGAATGTGGTACATGTTGATCCAACTAATATCTAAGTCATCCATGACTAGCTAGCCTGGACCACACTAACCGAGCTTCGGAGCTTCTTAGGACTCGCCAATTTTTACCAACGGTTTATGTTGGGATTATCCCATATTTCCTGAGCCCTCAGCTAGGTTACCAAGGGCGGTGGTAGGGATAAGTTCATATGGGGGAAGGAGAAACAATGAGAATTCAAAGATATGAAACATCATTTGCGCTCAACTCCAATACTCTCCTTGCCTGACCTGCAACAACCATTCGAGATTGAGATTGATGCATCTCACTATGTTGTGGGTGCAGTTCTCACTCAACACGGGCATATGGTGGCATACCAAAGTGAGACACTCTCCAAGACTGTCCATAAATACCCCACCTATGACAAGGAAATGTATTCCATTTTACAATCCTTTCGTCAATGGAAACATTACATTATGGGGACAGAGACGATCATACACACTAATCACAAGCATTTATAGTTCATACAGACACAAGGGAAATTGTAGAATGAACGCCATCATAAGTGGTCCACCTACCTACAACAGTTCCATCTCAACATCAAGTATAAGACATGTATCTTCAATCGTGTCACTGACTACCTCATTCAGCCTCCTGTGGCTACACCTACCACTGTGCTCCATTCCCGTGGAAATGAAACATCAGAGTGGCCCCAACTTTACCAGAAATGTCCATAATTCGCCACCACATATCATCTCTTGGGTACATGCGCCACTGTCACTGATTTTCACATTCAGAACAGACTCTTATGCCACTTGGGCTATCTCTGTGTACCTAAAAGTGAGCATGAAAAGATGATTTGGGAAGCCACTACAGTCGGGTGGCAGGACATTTTGGCATAGAGAAAACGGTGGCCATACTTCAGAAACATTTTCATTGGCCAAAAATTCAACTGGACATCAGCAAGTATATCAGATCTTACACTGCCTGCTGCATTGCTAAGCCGAACATCAAGAAGTAAGGCTTATACAACCCTCTGCCTATTCCTGAGAATCCATAGGAATCCATATCCATGGATTACATGTCTGGTTTTCCATCCACCAAGCACGAAAATGACTGTGTGTTTGTGGTCGTTGATCAGTTTTTGAAGATGGCCATCCTCACATCCTGTAAGAAGACTGTCATAGTGGTTGATACTGCCAATCTCTTCTTCAAACGAGTTTGGGTTCACTTTGGGATACAATAGACCATCATATACAACCAATACAATAGGTTCCTGAACACCTTTTGGTCAAGTCTCTAGTCTCTGTTGGACACCAAGCTCACAAAATCCACTTCTTTCCACCCCCAAACCGATGGCCAAATCGAGGTCGTCATTTGGATGATTGTGCACATCCTACGTATGTACAATTCTAAGAATCCTTGTACATGGGACAAGAGTCTTCCATATGTCCAACATAGTTACAAGATGGCTCTCCATAGTTTCGCCAACCATAGCCCATTTCAGGTGGGTCTGGGATTCCAACCCTTGGGACCCATTGATGTTGCACTTCCTCTTTCCACCGCACAGACAAACTCTTCCCGTGATCAGTCTACGGTCGACAAAGCCGCCATATTCATTGAGCAGATTCATCACAATCGCCAATAGGTCCAGAAGATTTTGCAGAAATCCAATGCTAAGTACAAGAAAAGACATGATAAACACAAGGTACCACACTAGTTTCAGGTTGACAACAAAGTCTGGTTACATTTGTAGAAGGAGTGTCTCACTGAGCCCCATCAGAAGATTCAACCACTTCATTATGGGCCTTACACTATCACCAAGGCTATGGATAGCAATGATTTTGAGCTCAACACTCCGCCCTTCCTTGGTCTGCATCCAATATTCAATGTGGACCTCCTTCAGCCATATTTACCACCATGATTGGACACCTCGGATATCATCGAACAACTAACACCAACAGAGCTCAACCCTGACTACATGCAACAAGCATCCATCGATCAGATAGTGGACACACAGGTCAAGGGTACTCGCCAACAATAGATGCAGCTTTATTGGGTTGTCAAGGCAGGGCAACTCCTACACCAAGACAAGTGGCTCACCTGGGGCCAAGTCCAACAGAAGTTTCCTCACCTGATGGGGGAACTCGACACAATGGAGACCATTTCTTCCTAAGGGGGGAGGATTGATCTAGATGGATATTGGTGGCCACCCACCTATTCCAACTGGCTCCTCGTATCTGTTTCTATTCAGCACATCTTTATGTACTGCTTTATAATTGTGAGTTCTACACTTTGGAGATCTATGAAGCCTCACACATTCTCCAGGTGGATATGGGTGGCCTCTCACCTAATCCAACTGGTCTATTTTGTATGTTTTCATGTCAACACATCTTATTGCACTTTCAGGGCTATTTTGGGGCCCTAAAAATTGTTTTATTGTCTCACCATAGTCAGATTGTAGAAAGATTCAGAGTTTGATGGCGAAATGTGTAGTTCTCGGAAATACCTTTCCAATGGGATATCACGCACCTAAAATGGAGGTCGTATACAAAAGTTATGACCCTAGGAAGTTGAGGTACCAAATTACACCAACTTACCCATAGGGCCCACATGACTTTTGGCATTTCACCTTCTAGGGTTAGGTTTTTGGATGTCTAGCATTTTGGCATTCATGAGTAATATGAAAAGGGCCTATGGAGCCTCATTGTAATTCATTCTTCTCAGACAGATGCGCGTAGTAGCCACATCTCTTCTTAGAGATAACTACCACCATTCAAGCAAGTTTCAATTCTACAGTTTTACAGTTTCAGCCTATTTCATTATTTAATAGAATATATTGTTCATTGAATATTATTTAAATAAAATCTTGTGTAGTATCCATGCACCAGATATTTCAAGAATTTCCATACTCAAGCCTCAAAATTATTTCATGTAGAAGCGCTTCGTAACATGAAGCTTCAAGTAACCATTTCACCTTCCATTGTTCTTTGTCACATATCTACTATTACTTTACAACATATGCCTTTGAATGTGATGGGAGTGGTAAGATATAACTAACACCCTTCATCAAATGAAAATAACATGACAATATAATAACATATTTCTTGCTTTTGATATGATGTTGGATAATGTTAAAGCTGCAACTCACAAGGAAGGTATAAACTTTAGGTTAGGATAAGTAGAGTGGATGGTGAGGTATATTTGGAAAGTGAGACATGTTGGATAAAATTTCACATGGGCTTAATATAAAATAATGATGTACTCTTGAATATTTGGTTGGTCATGAAATAACCTCAAATTCATAATTCATAAAACATAACATTATAAGGTGATGTCATAGTTATATAAGAGATGCATGAAGTTTATTTTTGGAAGGAGAATTATGAGAAATATAAAAGGATCATGGTTGATATGTATTTTGAATTTGAAGAGTGAGAAAAGGGTCATTCTTAGCAATAAGTCAAGTGTCAATAACATTGTGCTAGCTTAAATGAGAATAAGAGAAATTTTGCGTAAGTAGTGTGATTCGAGAGGGAGCTTGGAAACACTTTGTCGGCTAAGTACTGTTGACCAAAAATGTAGTCAACAATATGCATAAAGACAGAGAAATAAAAGGAAAAGAAAAAATTAGGACTTGGGAGCAAGATCGAAAAACAATTGCCAGATTTTTTTTTTCCTCTGGACTATGCCCAGGCCCATTTTAGTAGATTTTGGAACTTGAAGCAAAACCTATCCACCGTGGAGGAACTCACAAATGAGTTTTATTAGTTGTCCATTCATGCGGATCACTAGGAAACTGATGAGCAAATGGTTTCAAGGTATGTGAATTGTTTAATTTTTTTTTTCAAGATGAATTGAGCATGCATAGGGTTCACAACGTGGAAGAGGCATACCAATTATCCTTAAAGGTTGAGGAAAAAAAAACCCAACAATTTTCTCAAAGAATAGAGGATAAAGCAGGGGTACATCATTTTCCTCACGTGGTGGTTTTAACTATGGCAGAGGAAAATTATCCCAAGGAGATGAGAAAGAAGAAGATACTTGACAAGGTAAGTTGGATCAACCATGAGAAAGATAATTTAGGAGGGGTAGAGGCTATGGTGGTGGTAGAGGAGGACCTTATGTGTGTTTTAGGTGTGGTGTAGAGGGTCATTGAGCATTTGACTTCTCAAATTATAACATGCAAGAGACAAATCAAGGACAACAACCTAGTTTAAACTTGGTCCATGCTGAGAATGAAGAAGGAGGAGCTAAATTTGAAGTCTTGCCTGATATGGGGGAGAGTCTCATGATACAGAGGTCAATGGTTATTCTCGAACAATAGCAAAGGAAGAGTAGCGATAATGAAGATTCTTGGCTTCAGACAAATATTTTTTGAACCAGATGTAGTTTCAGGGGAAAGGTATGTCAAGTTATTGTTGATAGTGGCAATTATGAGAATATGGTTTCCAAAGAGATGGTAGATAAGTTGAAATTACACTGTGAAACACATCCCCGTCCTTACCAAATTGCATGGTTCAAAAAGGGGAATGAAGTCACCATTAATAAAAGATGTTTGATCAAGTTTTCCATTAGTAAGACTTATAAAGATGAAGTATGGTGTGATGTCATTCCGATGGATGCATGTCATATTTTATTGGGGAGGCCTTGGCAATATGATAGAAAATTCATGCATGATGGAGGAAAGAATACCTAGACCTTTTGGAAGGATGGCTTGAAAGTAATTTTATTGCTCCTCAAGGGTGAAGGGAAAAATGAGAATATGTTGTCAGAAGGAGAGTTTGTTAAGGAGATGGAGGAAACAAGATTATGATATCCATTAATAGTGAAAAATGGAGCCATGGAAGATGTACCAATTCCTACTGAAGTGGCCAAGTTACTAGAAGAATGTGTTGATGTTATCCCCAATGAACTACCTGATGGTATTCCACAAAAGAGGGATATTAAACATCACATTGATATGATCACATGATCATATTTAGCTAATTAGGAAGCCTATACGATGAGTCCTACACAACATGAAGAGCTCAACCAACAAGTGACAAAAATTATAAGGAAAGGTTTGGTAAGAGAAAACATGAGTCCTTATATTGTATCGACATTGTTACTCCAAAAAAGGATAATATGTGGATGATGTGAAAATATAGCAGAGAAATCAATAAAATTACCATCAAATATCAATTTCATATATTGCTTGGATGACATGATGAATGTGCCATCCAGAGCTAAATATTTTAGTAAGATTGATTTGCGAAGTGGATACCACCATATCCATATTCATGAAGGGGATGAATGGAAATCTGCCTTCAATACTAGGGATGGACTATATGAATGGATGATGATGCCATTCAAAATTTCCCATGCACCTAGTACTTTCATGCGGTTGATGAATACTGTGCTTCGAACTTATATTGGTAAGTTTGTTGTCATTTATTTTGATGACATCCTAGTTTATAGTAACAACAAAGAAGATCACTTGCAACATTTCAAAATTATATTGGATGCATTGAGAAAACATCAACTTTATGCAAACCTGAAGAAATGTCAGTTCCTGCAAGAAAGTATGGTATTTCTAGGTTTTGTTATCTCGACAAAAGGAGTCAAGATGGATTCAACGAAGGTTAGAGAAATTTTGGAGTGGCCTAGTCCTAGGAGCATAAAAGAGATAAGAAGTTTTCATGGGCTGACCACCTTTTATCGAAAATTTATTTGAAATTTTAGCTATATTGTAGCATCCATAATAGATTGCACCAAAGGCAAGACATTCATGTGGACCAATGAAGCTGAAGAAATTTTTAAGTTTCTAAAGAAGAAGGCAACTGAGGCACCCATATTAGCCTTACCATATTTTGATAAAGTGTTTGAGGTAGAATGTGATGCTTCACATGTAGGAATTGGAGCTGTACTTATCCAAGAAGGTACACCAATTGCATTCTTTAGTGAAAAGTTGAATGAGGTAAGAAATAAATACTCCACATATGATGTAGAATTTTACGCAATTTTGCAAGCATTGTAACATTGTAGACATTATTTAGTGTTGAAAGAGTTTGTGCTATTTATCGATCACATTGCATTAAATTATGTAAACACCCAAGATAGATTGAACAATAGACATGCAAAATGGGTCTTTTTCTTACAAGGCTACACCTTTTTTTTGAAGAACAAATTAAGATGACAATGTCAAGTTACAAATGGTTTGAGTTGACACGCTGTTCTTTTGGAAAGCATGGAAAATCAAGTAATTAGGTTTGATGCATTAAAGGATCTTTATGCCTGTGATAAAAAATTTCAGGAGATTGTGGAACAACTAAAGAATCCAACCATTGGGAACATGGATCTTACTCAGGTTGAATATTTTATGCAAGATGGATACCTCTTCAAAGGAAAACAACTATGCATTCCAATTGGTTTAATGAGGGAAAATATTATCATAGAACTTCACAGTAGTGGTTTGAGAAGAAATTTTGGAAAGGATAAGATGCTAGCCTTAATCAAATATAAGTATTAATGGATGAAGATGGAAAATGATATAACCAGGTATGTGGCACAATGTAGGATTTGTCAAATGGATAAAAGACACTCCCATAACACAGGGTTGTATATCCCATTACCAGTGCCCACAGGCCCATGGACAGATCTGAGCATGGATTTTGTGTTGGGGATCCCAAACACACAACAAGGTAATGATTCTAGTTTTTTGTTGTTGTTGTTAAATTCTCTAAAATGGCTCATTTCATTGCTTGCAAGAAAATGAGTGATGCATCGAGGAGGGTGGATGAATTGTTTTTTTTTCAAAAATTGTTAGATTGCACAGGGTTCCAAAAAATATTACCTTTGATAGAGATACTCGGTTCTTGGGTCATTTTTGAAAAACTTTGTGGAAGAAAATGGGGACTGAATTACATTTCAACAGTGCCTATCACCCCCAATTAGATGGGAAAACCAAGGTAGTAAATAGAAGTTTTGGAAACCTGTTACGAAGCATTGTTGAAGAGAATCCCAAGCAGTGGGATTTGGATTTACGTAAAGTAGAATTTTCCTACAATAGTTCAATGAATAGATCTACAAGAAAATCTCCATGTAAGCTTGTTTATGGTATAAATCCTATGGGTTTCTTATATTTGGTGAAACTACCACTTGGGGATAGGATCAATGATGATGGGGAAGCATTTGTAGAACACATTCAACAATTGCAGCAACATGTGAGAAAAAATCTACATGCTAGTAATGGACATAACAAAATTACACAAGATGCTCACTAAAGATACCAGGTATTCAATGAAGGTGATTTGGTGATGATTTATTTATGGAAAGAGCAATTTTCTAGAGGAACCTACCACAAATTGAAGTATAATAAAATTGGTCCTTGCAAGATTCTCAAGAAAATTAATGACAATTCTTATAAGGTTGATTTACCAGTTGATCTCGATATTTCCCTTGTGTTTAACATTTATGATTTGTATATCTTCCATGGGGAAAATCTAGGTGATGATAGTGAGGTGGAGGTGGATTGGCAACATTCCATTCCAAGAAAGAGAAAGGAAAAGATTGCACATATTTTAGATAAGAAGACCCTTCATACTCGACAAGGCCAATACAACTGATATCTAGTCGAGTGGGAAGGTGTAGAACTAGAAGAGAGTACATAGATTACAGAGGGGGACTTGTTGAACTTAGATCCTATTAAGTGGAAACAATTTAAAGATAGTAACTTGTAGGAGTTGTGTTCTTTTCAACCATAGGAGAATGATGTAAGGATTTCTGAAGGTCATAATTTTTGACTCGTTTATTTGTTTGGGCTGAAATTTTACAGGGAATTGTGTCTCAAACAGTTCACTCTCGTTTTGAACTGATCCTTCAGATTGGACGTTGTTTCAACACTTTTTAGGGGCCAAATTTCTTCATATAAGGCCTCAAATTGGGGTTTTAGTGTTTTTACGAGAATTTTTAAATTTTAAATTTTAAATTATTAGTTATCTCTTAGTTTATGAACCTAATAAAAAAAGCAAGTTGACAAATAGTGTCACTCTAGTTAGCTCTTAGTTATTGGTAAGTTTTAGAGTCATGTGAGAATCTCCTAAAATTAGTTGTTTTTTTAAATCTTATATAGTAGTTATAAGTGGTTGAACTTCCATTGTAATAGTTAGAATGGATAATGAATTAAAGAGAGTTGTTTTCCATTCTCATGTGTTTTCATGGTTTTTAGATCTTGTGAATGAATCCAATTTTATTGGTTACATCACTTATCGATTGAAGCCATGACCTCCAAGATGGCCTCATATGAAGGAAACTCGAAATTGAGGAAATCATGTGAAATTGGAGAGTCAACAACCCATATGGGAGGAGAAGGGCGATCATATTCCATATTAGCATAGAGTTTTTGAATGGTTTCAATACATTCTGATGGGATCCCTTGATCAATTGTTGGGACCATGTCCCATGAAGAAAAAACATGATCTAAAAGGCTCCTTCTTGGAAGCAACTAAAAATTTAGGATATGATGCCACGTAATTCACTCATGGTGGGGTAATGTCCACTTGAATAATAGGTGCATATAAAGGGATAGCAAGGTTTAATGGTGAAGAAGGATGGTTATTATCAGAGGCAAGCTACTCAATAGTGATAATGCTACCATTGTGAGGAAAATGCATCACTCGAAAGAGCATAAACACCACAACATTCATAGAATATAAATAATCATTCCCAAGAAGCATATTTAAGTCTAATGGGCCATTCACCATGATCTTACCAATAATTTCAATCTTCCCATCTAATTTGATAGGAAGCTGAGGAAGAATCCCAAAATATTTACTAGGTCTTCTATCAAAAGTTAGTGGTTGACTAGGAGCTAACATAAGCTGGGGAGAACCAATATCTTGCCAAGTTGAGGAGGATAAAATGGTTACAACAAATCCTTCATATACTATACATCGATGGATGGTTTTTGAATAATCTTCAACCTTTATTTGGAAAGGAATAGAAGAAGGAAGGAGAGGCTCAACAAGACCATTCCAATCAAAGGAAACACTCTTAGGACTTGGAGGGATCATGCTCTAGGTGAGTGGGATTCCCCCTTGTTCAAAAGGTTTTGAACTCGAAATGAAGAAAACATGTGTGGTAGACAAATTACTCTTTGAAACAGGATTGGGATCAACTGAAGGTTGCATTGGTGAGACCACTTCGTCACCCAATGGTTGAGTAGGTTGTTAAGGAACCATGGGTGTTTATGGAGTAGAAGATACTTCCGCCATGGGCCACACTCTATTTATCTATGGAATAAGAGGGAATAAGTGAGTAAAGTGATCTCCTTTGTAGATTTTAAAAGGGAACTTAGGCTTGCATCTTTCTCGTCAATATTTCTTAGCAGTATAAATGCCCCCAACATGAATTCTAGTGGATGTTTTCTTCCCCCCAACATGACTTGCAATGGTTGGTTGCATATCACCAGTATGACTTGTAGTGACTAGTGTTTTTTCCCCAACATGACTTGTAGTGGTTGGGTGGTCCTCTTCAGTAAGAATGGAATTGACTGGTGACATGTCTCTAGAATGACCTATAGTGGGTGGTGACTTTTCCCTTGGTTTCTTCTTCTTCTTCCTCTTTTTATTCCTTTTATAAATTTGGTTACTAGGAGATGGAATTTCACCAGAAGAGGAAGCATGAGAAATACATTTCATTGAAAAAGAATTTTTAGTCGTATTTGGAACATGCAGAATGGTCATTAACCAAACTAGTATCCCTATAGAAAATCCAATAATATTCAATATGGTCATCAAAGGGGCACCGACTTTTCCAAAAGAAGGAAAACCAAAAGAGTGCTCTTTGGGTGGGGTCCCATGGTTGACATTCATACAAGAGTTTCTTGGAACATGAATGGTATCAGATGAAAATGTAGTGTTGGTAGGACATGGCTGCATTGACCCCCCTGGATAACTTCCCCCAGGGATATTAGTGCCCCCCAAATACAAAACTTCCCCCAACATTAGGAAAACCACTATGGATAGGAAAAAATCTAGGGTAAAAATTCCAACCAAAAGGAAAACCACCATTTGGTATTGTCGACTACCTATAGGGTTACCAAAAATATATGGGAATCCACTTCCGATAGTAATACCAAGGAATTTCTCCCCACCGAACATAGGCGTGGGCACTTGTGATGATGCAATGGGCATACTAAAAATAGGTTTACTCATGGAAGGAAAGGATGTTATTGGTGACATCCCCTAGATGGAATGAATCTATGTCAAAGTCATAGATATGGGAGTACCTATCCCTATCCCACTAAGTGGTGTCAAGGAGATGGTCATCATGACTTCTCCCAACATAGTTGGGGATGCACAAGATGGTCCTCCCTCGTTGGGTGACCCATTAATTATTTCCATGGTATGAGGATTACTAAGGTAGAAAAAAGAATCACCAAATGATCTATTCACCTGGATGAGTAAAGGGTCTATGATATCGAAAAAGATGTTGATCAACCACATAAATTTTTTTTTAACCAAGAAGAAAACAATAACCTATGACCAACTAGACACAAAATTCACCACAGAGCACACCCCTAGCAAATCTAATCCAACAACAATCAACAAGTGGATACAATGGCCCTTTTGAAAAACAACCCTCCAAGAGAAATCAAGTCCCTAGAATGTTGGCTATAAAAGGTGTGAGGAATACTTACGGTAACCCTGACGTGACAACCCTTACTAGTGCAAGTACATTTGTGAATACAAGAACTCTTCAGGGGATTGAATTAGAGGTTTGGAATATGTTCCAGGTACACAAGCACCTCACACTTGCAATCACCTATGTAGGTACCTAGGAAAAATCATTGAGGTTACCACTTCACAACATGATGGCCAAGAAAACAGTCGCAGGCCGAACCACACACATGGGAAGGGTAGAAAATCCCAAATCTTAGAGAAGTGCTACCTACCAGAGAGGTGTGGGAACTTTTGAAACACCTGCTATCATAGTAGTCCAAGTATTTCAACAAACACCAAGACAAATAGAAAGGGGTATCCCTCCAAATACCCCAATGTGACCTACTACTTAACTCATGTGTTAGAGGAGATTCTCGATTCACTTGTTGCAATAATGAATTTTAAACTCATTAATGAATTCGAATTTTAGTTTAGGTGGCCTTGGAGGGTTTACTCTCCAATCCTAGATCAAGGCCCTAAAATCCTATGCCATGTTGGTTTGCTAGAAAGAAAAGGAGACTAATAGTTTTTAAATTAAGTGTTCGCTTTCTTATGGTTTTGGATTACTCAAGGGAGTTGATGCCACTTTAGCAATGTTTGAGACTCTTTTCAAACCCAAAGAAAGATAAAGAATGAAAATGCAAGAGATGCAAATCTTTTCTTATTCAATGCAAACTATCTAAGGGAAGAAACAAGAGGTTTCTTTTTCTCAATTTAGAACAAGATAGAAATCACTCAATTCCAATGAACCATCAATCCAAGACACTTCTGATATGCAACAAGATTTATCCTTTTTTTTAAGAATATTTTGATGAAGAAAGCACAAATGAAAAACTAAACTAGCAAATCATGCAAAATGTTTAACTCAGATCAAAAGATAGCGAAGCATGCTAATCATATCAACAAACTAACCATACATGAAAATCGTCCATGCATGCCAATTAACTATGCATGTAGATCAAACACACACTCAAATCAACCACGCATGAAACTCAACTACACATGCAAATCAATCATACATGCAAATAAGCCATGCATGCAACTCAATCAAACATGCATGCAAATCAACCATGCATGCAAATCAACCATGCATGCAAATCATCTATGCATAAAAATCATTTGTGCATGCAAGATAATCACACATGCAAATCATCTCATGCATGTATATCAACAATGTGTATAAATAAACTATGCATGCAAACCGATCACACATGCAAATCAATTATGCAGGTAAATCAACTATGTATATAAATTAGCCATGCATGCAAATMTTCTCACGCATGCATATCAACAAATTATCAATGCATGCATACGAAAAACCAAAGTTAATTAACAAGATAACATACATATCAAGAAGAAATCAACTAAAAAATGAAAAGGTGAATGGGGAGGAAGGAGAATAGCCACAAACTTTTTCAGAGAGTAGAGAACGTAGAGAAAGCAAGGAAAATTAAATCTAAGGGAGATTCTGGGTTCACTCCCCAACAAAGTTTCCAATTCTGTTAACAAAGATTTATCTCCTATGGATAAGTGGGTTCTTACCTAGATCTTCCCTTGATACAATATAGACAACAATAGACCACGATATTAAATTTACGAGATCTATGAGATTCAAGTGTTCTATACACTGAAGTAGAGAGAAAAGTACCTTGTTTTTTATGTTTGTCCTTGAGTAGTCCTGGCTGGCATAGCTTTGGATATATAGCTCCAGTTCCCATACCTATTTTTTGCACACACAAAACAACCAATACTTGAATCAACCCTTTTCAAGAAGTAAATAAACTTAAACACATTCAAATCTACCTTATCTTATTCAAGTAAAGAATAAAGATACTACCATGCAATTGAATGGAAAAAACACGGAAGGGGGAAAATAACATTGATCTATATTAAAAATAAAGGATCTTACATCTATGGTTTGATTACCTTGATTCCAAAGTTTCATTCCTCTTTGGTCCTTACTTTATCTCTTCCTTCATCCTCACTCTCTTGGAATTCCAACATCGTAAATTTACTCTCAACACTTCCTCCCCCTCCTCCAAGAAAAACTTCATACATAAATAATCTACCATTTCATGAGATAATGTACCATCCTATGACATGCATAAAATGAAACATTAGTAATATGTCACACAATATTTGTTTAACTATGATCCAGGTGGATATTGGTGGCCACCCACCTATTCAACGGGCTCGAAAAATAGTTTTCCATCTTGGCAGTTTTTCAACAGTTTTTCGGGTTCCAAACTCATGGAGCCGTTTTTGAGGCCCTAAACGACATTTTTTGGGGATTTTATTGTTGAAGGAACTTACCTAGACAATTCGAAAACCGTTCCTCTCATTTAGACCTTTCCAACGGTGTATCGAGTGCCACAAATGGAGATCGTATGCAAAGGTTACGTCCCTGGGAAGTTGACGTATCAACTACCCCCATTGGGGACCACAAAACTTTTGGATTTTCATCTTACGGGGTTAGGGTTTTGGATTTTACTTATGTTAAAAAGGCCCTTAGAGAACCATTGTAATAATCTTCTTCTTGCAAATGCGATTAGTAGACACATCTCTTCTCAGAGATAAACTGGCACCATTCTAGCGAGTCTTTCACTCTGTATTTTTACAGTCTTTGTACATTTTCACTCATTAATAGAAAATTGTGTAGTACTATATCTCTGTGTTTATGGTTGCATCTCTGATACATTTTTGTTATATTATTAGATATCCGAGATATATCTGTACACTTCTTTATTATATCTCCACTCTCATTTTGTGCCAAAAATAATCCAGATCAAACTAGCCATTGAATCCATAATTGACTAGATATTCTCAACTGGAGTGAATTAGTATTCTCCCTCCTAACCTTATCCACATGTGAGGCACACTCTTGGTGATGATTCCATGGAGGGATTGCAAGACTGGGTGATAATTCCAATGTATGCATGCAAGACTAGACTTCACTTAGTTCAATTGAAGCATGACTCAAGAAGAGGTGTGCCTTTGTTTACAAAAGAATATTCTCACTCCAATGCACTCTCTATCCATGAAATAGGAATTATCTTCTAAAATCAAGGAATGAAGCGCTCCTCCTCCTAGTAAATAAGCATTTACCTAATTGTTTATGAGCCCATGGTTTTGAAAACCCATGGTATTACATGGTAGATATTTTCCATGGTTTTGGAAAGCTTTGTTAGGTACATGTGTATGTATACTCTGGTACCCATTTTGAGAAGTTCCTCTATGTGCCCCTTGTTGAAATGGACACTTGACACTGAGAGGGNGGGGGGGGGGGGGTGAATCAGTGTCACAAAACTTTGGACAATTTTCCACTTTTCACAAATTAACTGAACAACAAATATTTATTTCATTTTCTTAACCAATATATAAAAGAATAAATATTTTATTTATATATTTAAATTGAATGAATACATAAGATCAATATTTGAATTACATATTCAAACAATTATGAGAGACCCATCTCTCTGTTACAAGACCCATCTTGTAGTTCTCAAATCCAACTGAGAAATGATGAATCAAACCCTCATAACAAGTCCCAAATTGTTGATCTCATATCCAACTGAGATGTGAGGAATCCAATCCTCATACAAGACCCAACTTGTAAACAAGCACCAACCTGATAGAATGAACCTTCATTCAATCCATTATATATAAATATATATACTTCAACAAATTCAATTACACTTATTCTCACCATTCCTTCTTGTTTCTATAGTCTTCCAAATGGTGTGAATTTGAATAATTGTGTCTTTTGATATTTGAACCATTGTACCTTTTCATTTAAATGATAACATTAATCTTTAATTAATATCAATTTTCCTTTTATCCTTTATTCATAATGCTAATGAATTAACTCTCTTTTAATCATGACTTTGTGTCAGTTCTTTTGTCTTCATGAGTTGATCATAGAAATGAGTCAACTCATCATATTGTACTCATGCTTTTGTTGTGTTCTTAGTTCACCAACAGATCATATTTGATATTTTATCGATTCTTTGTATTGTTCTAGTGCTAACTCTCTGTCGAATTAAATCTATATGAGGTGCTTTCTTCAAACTATTTACATATGACCATATGCGCAAAACCAGAGGCTCATTGATTTAAGTGATGCCTCTTCTTTTACCCTTATTTCTCTATTCCATACGACCACAGGTGGTGACCATGCATTAGACCAAACAAGTGCTTGATCAATTATCAAAATCAAAGGTCATGTTTTAATCTCCCGATGAGATGGACGATTGTCGGTACTTCGGGACTTCGTCCTTCGCGACTTCCAACCTCTTTACAAATCTCCCAAATAAAAGACGCGTGTCCATAATCTTCAACAGTTGAGAATGCTCTCCGAAGTAGATCAACGGGTAGCATCACTTCATAGTTTATTCTTATTCTATCCTTCCACTATGATTGATCAATGGTCGATAACGCTCCCGAATTAGATCAACGGTTAACATTAACTTCGACCTTCGACACTTCAGGTGATTTCTACTTCACAATATTCTGGAGTTCATTTAGCCAAAGTAGATAAGATGGTTGGATTTTATTTTCACGATGAATGGTTCTCATTCATTTCAGAACTTCGGGACTTCGGGCATTTACTGGTGGTGAAACTCCTGAAGTAAAAAATCTCGAAGTGACATAAATTGCTGATGTCACTTGTTGATGTGGCACTGACTAAGTGGCTACCACATGTCACTTAGATTCATGACTTACACATACATGAAATGCCAACTGCACTTTGACACTTGTCATCATCTGATTGCACCACATGTCTTTGCTAACATGGATCTCCTCATGTAGTACATGTTATTCTCTTGGATATAATGATTGTCCTAACTCCTGAAATGTATCTCAGATTGACGATTGAGAGTGACTTTGAAACTTCGGCCTTCAGGTGAACTCATATGTTCTGAATCCTTTTTCTCTGAAGTGGTCAACACCAAAGTTTACCACTATTCTGATCCAACAACCATCATGTCTTGTCCATATCCAATGGTCCTCATTTACTTCGGGGCTCCGACCTTCGTATTTTATCCCATCCTTCCACTTTATATAGATCGGATGGTCAATATGACTCTCAAAATATTTCTCAGATCGAACGACTCATGTCCTCCTCAAAAAATTTGTGTCTTACATTGTCCTTCCACTTTACTCGATCCAACGATCAGTATATTATCCTAAGTATTCCTCAGATCAGACGACTCATGTCCACTTCAGGACTTCGACCTTTCTTACTTCTCGTTTTACCCGAAGTGAGATTACCTGAAGTGTAACCTCCTCACAACTTTTAACCCAAAATGAATGTTGTTTGTTGATCGTGATCTTAGATCAAAGACTCGATCTGTCTGCAATGTTTCCTTTCCTTGGTTTAAATCCAATGACTCTTTTTTTCCCAAAACATTTCCTACGATCTCACGATCATTGTAATCACGTTTACTTTGGAACTTGACCGAATAAAATTCCTTCTTGCACATTTGCTTCGGTCGTTTTTACCCGAAGTGGTCAAATCCGGGATGACGATGCATATGTCACTTCCATGATCTATGGTTCATAAATTAATCTGTCCTTCCACTCAACTTTATCCAACGGTTGATGTAGATTATAGAGCGTAACTGCGTGTGGTTGAGTCCACTCCCTTCTTCAAAATTTGAAGTTGTGCGATTATTGGTGGAACAACCACGGTGATCGATCTTTGAGTCGATGAGATCGACGATCTAGACTAATTGTGGGATTGGAAATAACATGTAGTTTAATTCTCCCTTTGCACTCCACAATCAATCCGCATATTTGGCTTGCATATCCAGCGGTCATGACTTGATCTGATCGTTGACCAATGCTCTAATGGTCCTTCTCTTGTAATTTGATGATCTAGGCTAATTGCATGATTGGAATTAACACGTTGTTTAATTCTCCATGCTCACAATCAATCAACGCCATTGATGGTGCTTGTGTATCAGCGGTCGCGACTTAATCGATCATGTTTATGCAATGCGGCTTTTCGCCACGATTTTTTGATCTAACATATGTTCTAACGTTTCATTTCTCGCACGTTGTTTAGCATTTTCATTCTCTGCTAACTTGTTGCTATTGACATCAATGGAAATTTCATCAATGATAACTCAACAATTCATCATAACAACAGCATCATCACATCACAATGACATGTTGACATCAATGACAATATGTCCTTACCCTATGGTGGAAAATATAATTGTAACAACCTATACATTTTCATTCTCTGCACGTTGTTTGGCATTTTCATTCTCTGCTAATTGTTATACTATTGACATCAATGGAAATTTCATCAATGATAACTCAACAATGAAAATTCATCATAACAACTTATCATCACATCACAATGACATCGACTGTTGACATCAATGACAATATGTCCAACACCCCTATGGTGGAAAATATAATTGTAACAACCTATATACCTAGTTAGATGCAAAGGATTCCCTCAACAGGTCATTTGTGGCTATTCAAAATGTCATTTTTGGCTCCAAAATCCTATGAGCTTCCTTTAAGGCTTAAATCTTGGGTTTGTTCCCGTGGCCCTGGATTCCTAAAATATTTCTTTGGCCTTGTGAATACTTAGTCAAAGAGATGTGTGCATGTTCCTAGAACATGCACACATTTCTAGAACACACAAACACTTTACAACACATGCATGCTCTTTTCATTTCAAATTTTTTTGGGTGGGAGTGAAAAATCTAACATACATATTTGTTGATTTTATTTCCTCGGATTTAGGTTTGGAGTGGAAAGCCTCATGGTTTGGGTAGCAAATACATTAAAACCTCCATTTTTATAACTACCACTAAATAACTCTATTTTTGACATTATTTTTGTATAGGTTACCCAAATTTGTCATCAATGAAACTGCAAACAAATACTACAAACACATATAGAGTCATCATCGATGAAAATACATACACATACTACAAACACATATAGAGTCGACTATGCAGATTCCAAATATATAATTAAAAAAAAATATTGCTGAAAATTTTTCTGGATAAAAACTGTGTGCCAGGTTTCATATTGTCCAACGTTTTGAGTGGACACTCCACCCATCATCAGTGACATAAAAATCTCGTATAATTGAAAATAATGTTGAGTTTCATATTTATAAGACAAGTGAGTAAGTGATCGTTTTGGCAAAGCGCAAGAGTAAACATCAATTAATTTATGGGAAGTAGCCATTGAGATTAGAGGTAAAGATAAATTATTTAAAGGTGATGAGAAATATAATGAAAAAAGGGAAGGTAAAATTCATCAATTGGATTAGGTAAATACTTAAATGAGGGAGAAAAAGAATTAGCAGTTAAAGAAAAATGATGAAAAGGGGGGGATAAATGTGAGAGAAATACTATAAAACTATAATAATAATTAATTTCTTTTGAATATATCATTAAACATTAAGGAGAAAATTCATAAAAAAGATATTCCTCTTAGACCCATAGTGCACGCCATAGGATCCCCCACTCATGCCGTTGCTCATTTTCTTTCTAATAAAATTCAAAGGGAAAACCTCCTCCTTTATCAAAGATTCCACTAAATTTATTCACAAAACCTGTAATCTCCACCTTGATGAACAACACCTCATGGTCAGCTTCGACATGGTCTCTCTTTTCATGAAAATCCCCATTTTAGAAGCCATGTCCCTGATCTCCAACCTAGTATACCTTGAAACTATGGACCTCATCGAAATTTACCTCTCGTAATCCTTCTTCACCTTCAAGGGGGTTTTCTATGAACAAACTGAGGGAACAACCATGGGGTCATCCTTATCCCTAGTGGTTGTCAATATATTCATGGAACATTTTGAAACATTAGCTTTAAGCAACTTTCACCTCAAATTTAAGTGTTGGTTTGATTTTTGTGATGACACATTTTTCATCTGGCCTCATGGCTAAGCCAACTTAAACTCTTTTTTCAATCATCTTAACAACCTTTCCCCCCACATTCAATTCACCATGGAGACCGAAAAGGACAACTCCATCTCTTTCTTATATGTCCTCATCTCTCGCCTTCTTGATGACTCCATATCTCACTAGGTCTATAGGAAGAAAAATCGCACTGACAGATACCTTAATGTCATCTCCCACCATCATCCAACTCAAAAATCCATTGTCCTTAAAACCTTGGTTACTTAGGCCATCTGTATTTCTTCCTCTTAATTCCTTGCAAATGAAAAGGCCCACTTAACCAAAAACCTTTTATCCAATGGCTACTCTCTCTCTCAAATTAACCAAGCTTTCCAGATAGACAACAACCCTAAACCAAATATTACCTCTCGCTCCTCCCCTCCTCGTGTTCGCATCTCTCTACCTTATATCAAGGGCACCACCAATCAGATATTGAAACTCTTAGCTAAGAAAAATATTAAAATCGTATTAAAACCCTACACAACCATAAAACAACTTTTTGAACTTCTAAAGATAAACCCAACTCGGTGCTCAGCCCAAGAATTTACCAAATCCCTTGCTCTTGTGGGAAATCGTACATAGGTCAAAGTGGCAGTTTACCTTTAAAGCCTAACTTAAAGAGCATATATCCGACACCACCTATAACCTAATCTCCAAAATAACCATTTTCAAACACTCAACTCTAAGCACCTTATTTTTTTTGAACAAATGAAAATTTTAGCCTTTGCTCCACATTAATCCTCCTGTCTCATTCAAGAAGCCCTTGAAAATGAAAAACATCCTAATAATTTCATTTTTGAAGATGGCTACAAGCTGTGTCAACCTTGGAAACCCACCATTCGCCACCTTGACCATTAGGCATCCTCCTCTCATATTTTTTCCCTACTCATCTCCTTTCTTCTTCCTCCACTCTTTTATGATTATGTTCCTCCCCCGCTCTAGCTTCATTGCTCTGTTTTTCTCTGATTTCATTTCATATTTTAATCTACCCATGTCCTTGGTTTTTACTCCTATTCCTCTTTTAAAGATATTTGATTTCTTCAAACCCCCCCTTTTCTATATTAACAGTTACATTCATATCTCGTTCCTTGTTTTAGTCTCACATTCCCCCACACCCCTCTTCATCTAATTACTTCAACATCTAATTCTTTTTCTCCTTAATTTTTAATGAAGTATTCAATTTTTTTTAATTATTATTATCGTATTATAGTAGTATTCTCACATTTACCCCCCTTTTCATCACTTTACTTTAACAGCTAATTCTTTTTCTCCTTGATTTACTCTTTACCTAATCTAATGGACCAGTTTTACCTTCCATTTCTTCATTGTATTTCTCATCACTTTTAAATAATTTATCTTTACTTCTAATATCAAGAGCTACTTCCCATAAATTAATTGAGGTTTAGTCTTACTCTTTGTCTCAATTGTTACTTACTCTCTTGTCTTTTAAATATGAAACTCCTAAAGGGTCACTTACTCTCTTGTCTTATAAAATAAATTATACACCACACTAGTACACACTGAAAACTACAATTTAAAAAAATAAAAAACTTTTTGATAACTTTATGTACCCTACACTAACTTAAGGCCTTGATTTCATGACTTTCATATTTTAAAAAAATATAAAATTAATATTATAAATTTTGAAAAAATAACCAGAACAATTTGTTCTCTATAATTCTACATATTTTTAAAAGAAACTCTACTCAACACCAGCACTGCTGGTCTCTCACATAGGTAAGTCAAACTGTCCCATCCCTAAAACATGCAGCCTCCTCGATGGCCGAAAAAAAACTATTACATGTGAACAACAGAGGAGGAAAAAAAAACTATTACATGTGAACGACGATGTTCCATACGCACATTGTACAAGCTTTTCATACACAACACAATTATCTCACATACAGAATGTATTTCATACAAACGGACGCTTGTCTCACATGCAGAATGTCTCACAGCAAAGCATTTACAAAGGGGATTCTAATCTGGTGGTGCTATCTGGCCGAAGAGTGGGCGATACCGTTTCGCTCCGAGGTTTGAGAAGATAGATAAAGTCCAGTCCAGTAACAACAGCATCAAGGAGTTTATCAGGAGACTGGCAGGAAACTGAAACTGAAAGACGAATCCAGAAACAGAATCCAAAAACAGTTGGAAGATTAAAAATAGTTGGGTATAAGCATTTATGTATCTTTTTGGAGTGCCATTCATGATTCCTAAATGGATTTTTTTATGTTTTTTGAGGAGCCATAGAATTTGCATGAAATATTTAAAACGGGCTCTAGACGATTGGCTAAAGGTTGTAATTTCTCTTTCAATTCTAATATGATCTCATATTTTAACCTAACTCAGATATTGCTTGGCAATGGTGTTAATGGTCCATACTAGTGCCCTTTTGACATAAATTTTGTACTGGTGGACTGCGCTCTCTCATTTCTCTACGTTGTTCAAATGATTACTTACGGGTCTTTTAAATCAGCGTGCATTATAGATACTCATCATACGCTTTATCGGTGACTAATTGATAATTGATAACCAGATTCTCTTTCTTTTGTCCATAGGTCTAGCTGCAGAACCATATTCAAAAGCTGAGACAAAGGTAATTGAACAGTCCAAAGAGCATGTTATTCTTTCCATATTCAACTAACTTACACCAGAGCCATCGCATAAATATTTTTATCCGTCGCAGAATATTTATATAGCACTTTTCCGTTTTCTTAGTCTTAGGTTGCATGGCTTCAGATATAAAGAAGCTCGTACTGTTTTTTCATAATATTTAACAATTAAGCTCTACCACAATCACATAATGGCCCGCAATAATCATCCTGTTGTGTAGCATTAAACATTCACCTTGGTATATACTTTAACCAGCCTGCTGTTCGCCATTCAATGCTGCTACTATTGTTATATACATTGTCAAAACACCTGATATATATAATCCACATATATCAGATTGTGTATATACCTAGGATCAACTAGAGATATACTTTAACCAACCTGCAGCATTCAATGCTGCTACATTCATCTTGGTATATACTTTAACCAACTTACTGCTCAACATTCAACCCTGTCACTATTGTTATATACATTGTCAAATCACTTTGATATATATATATATATATGAAGATATATCAGATTGTTATATACATTGTCAAATCACCTTATATATATAGATCCAGATATATCAGATTGTGTATATACCTAGGATCATCTAGATATATACTTTAACCAGCTTATTGCTTATAGTGGGTAGTTGGTATATACATTGTCCAATCACCTTAATATATAGATCTAGATATATCTGATAGTATATATATATCAGACAGGTGTATATATATACCAGATAGTGTATATAACAAGCATTACATGGCAGCGTAGTCGCTGTCAGGTTAGAATGATAATAAATGCTACTGCAGGACTGAGTATGGACACGTGGGAAGCAAGTTGAAGTACATGTGGTATTTATGTAGAGGATTAGATATTTGGCTTGTAGATGACCCCTCACATTAATATGCGAAAGAGGAAGTCTTTTCTTAGGATGTATATAGTTTAAACATGGTACTTAGAAAACTTATGTCTAAATAATTTGCAAATATGGGAATTCAAATAAAATAGAATATTAAACAAAGGTTGGATCTTTTCCATATTTATGAAGCATACACATTAAAAATTCAAATACAATAGAATAGGCATAAAAGTAAAATACATTAAAGGAAAATTAAATGAAATGGTTCCTTTCAAAGTATTTGAATGAAAATGTTGCAGATAAAAACACATTAGACATTCAAATACAATAGAATACTAATAATGTCTTGCAAAAATGATAAAAAATTAATAATGTCTGTTACATATTTCTGGAATATGAATTTAAATACGTTTGTCATATAGACTAGGATTGGGGCTCCCGCGGACCATAAAAAAAAAAGTACAAGAATTAGGAATGTAGAAAGAAGAAGTGCCCCACGTTAGAGAGGAAGACCCGAAAAGAAGAAATTGAAAGTTATGAGTGTCTCGTTAGAGTTTTCTATTTAAAGAGGTATAATAACTCGATTGATAAAGAAAACAAGATGAAATTAGTATAGAATTACTATGAAGCCGATGCGTTTTTGTTGTTGTCGTGGATGGTTGCTAGAATCATCTCAACTGGTTGTTGCCCTTCCTCGATGAGGTTGTCCATTCTTCATTGAAACCATTCTTCAATGTAGCTTCTCATGGGGGCCGCATTGATTTCATCCTGGATTTCTATGTCAAAAAGGTCATTTTCTAATTTTCTTAGATCCATTGAAATACTATGTAAACTCTGTTCAATTTCTTCATTGTGTGTCGAATAGTCCAGTACCCAACTCTCAAGCTCATCTACACGATATTCAAGGATGCCGTAAAACTTTTTGAAAGACAACCCCTTTAAAATATCAAGTTGTTCATCGAAGGCTTCTTTGGTCATTGACAAGGATTTGAGAATTAAGTTTGGGTCTTGAACCTCATTGATACTTCTGGCCAAGTTTATTTGGATCAAGTTTGTGAATAATTATTTCTTTTCTAATATGGTTTGTTTACATGATTGGACAATGAGCTCCAGGTTCTTAAATTTATTTCGTCAGCATGCTTTCAATTGTTTTCAGATCTGAGGTGTTGATGGCATGGTTGGCAAAAGGGGTCAGCACCTGCTCACAGAAACATTGATCATTTTTTAAATTCGCTTGCAAATGTTCGTGCAAATCATTTTCTCTCTTTCGAAAGGAAACTATATTTTGTGATGTTTCCCGAGCTTCAACAACTAGCTGCATTGTTTTCTTGATGTTATTCTCTACAAGGGCTCTAGACGATGCAAGGAGGGTGGAGGATAATTTTATCTTGGTTGTAGTGGTAGCAGGCATGTTTTTTGCTAAAGGACTAGAAAACTCTGGGGTAGCAATGAAAGCCTCCTCAAATTCCTTGACGCGGTCATTCACTCTGCCATTCTCCGCTTCAATTCCTCCAATGAAATCATCAAGTGCATCACTAGTTACATAGTGAAATAGGGAGATTTGGGATGACCGCATTTTCCTAAAGTTAATCTCTCTGCAAGATTTTCCTTTTCTATTTGTTACATCTCTCTTTTCAATGACCATATTTTTAGATTTCTTGTAAAAAACAATGCTCTGGAATATGAAGGATTCATCTATTTCCATTGCAGACGAACCAACTTTGTGCATGTGCTTAGTTTCAGTTTCAAGTTGCATCTGTTCACTTTCAATTTTGGGTTTGTCCGCCTGCCCTACAATGGTTTTTATCTTCTTCGTCAGTGGAACTTTGTGAGAAATATCAATTTTTGTGCGAGGAGAGTTCTTATCTCCTCCTCTGTTTGAATATTTATCGATTGTTTTCTTAATAGGGTGGACTGTTGAAACGATCCTCCATGATGTCATGCTCTTGGGAGTGCTGGCGGGGGACCAAACACTCTTTTCACCGTATACTTTTCCCTGTTGTCTGTACAATTCAGTCACACTTTTCAATGTCTCTACGTCGCAATCGCCAGAAAAAGGATTGTTGTTGTCATTGTCCCTGTCTTCGGTCGGGCGTCTATGGATGAAAGAGCTGCTAAAGACAACTCCTAGCAAATGTTCTCGAAAAATCCCATTAGGGTCGAACCCTTTTAGACTTTCAACATATGTTAGGTTCAAGTTCTTGAAATGGCCCACGAATTCATCAATCTTGTTGATGTTTCTGCATACGAAGTCCCCGACTTTCGAGGGCAGAGGAATGAACTGTTTTTTTTCTTGTCATGCAAAAAATGCAACGAGTGGTTGTATTGCTTTGCTATTTCTGCATGAAACATCTTGTTCGTGATGTGACATGGAAGAAAAACAGGATTTTCCTTGGAGCCAAAGACCATTAGTACACTATGATTTTCCTTTTGTTCAAGTGTGCCCTTCCTGTTCAAAAACTTGGTTGCTTGGCCAGAAACCACAAAGCATCCTTCCCTAACAATAAATCTTTGAAAACTAAGACAAAGTCATTAAAAACTTCATAAAAACAATGGGAGGCCTTGTGCCTCCACATGGCCTGGTACCAAAATGTTATTGGGTCGAATCCACAGCTTATTTTCTTGGAAAGAGACAGTTTTGGAAACAGACAACAATGCACTATTGAGAAAATCAAGTAGGATGACATATACAATTTATTCGATTCTTTGCATCGTGACAACTGGGAACATATTTCAATGGAAATTATCTTCCCCTAATCGGAAATGAATTTTTACTTGACTGTGAAGTACAAAATATAAATAATTATATGGGAAATGCTTGTCATGGATGCTTGTCCCGTTATTCTTGTAAACAACCAAGCAATTTCCCGAAATGGATTTCTAAAGGAACTTACGTACAACTTTGTGATATCTTCAGGAACTGTTTTCGGGTCTTCGAGGAACTCAACTAAGATTTACAACCCGTTATCATGTTTTTCTAGGAACTACTTGCAGTTTTGTCCTCTAAAGGTCAAAGTTGGCTCTGACAATTTTAACATCTTGCAGAAAATCTGAGGTGACAAAGAAACAGGAGAATGGTCACACAGTGGAATAATTCTTTGGCTTGGAATATATTTTTTAGTGCACCAAGAGACCACCTCCTTACAGTCAAAAAACTCAGGGATGAAACCTGCACGAGCGATTCCAGAGGTTCAAATCACTCTGTTCAGGGTGGAATGGGATGAATAGTAAAAGTATGCCCTAGACCACTGGAAGTTCTAGTCCTGATGTCCAAAGATATTTACTGTATCTCCACAAAACTGTTGTCGACCTGCTACCATAAGATTACAAGAATGTTTGTTTTCTCTAGACAATGAATGAAATGAAAAGTTGTAAGGGATAATATAACGTTGCGCAAATCTTGGTCCAATGCATGTGAATGGGAGACCTCCTCGAGACTTTCACTCATTAATGACAATTTTGATGGTTGTTGCATGATGCACTATTAACATTAAAGACTATTAATTGCACACATAGAAGTGAGAACATGGAGGATACAATAATGAGCAATTAAGAATTGTAGATTTCTTGAATGGGCCAATGAGATGACCTGTGTTTGAGATGAACAATTGGAAGGGAAAATATAACTCTTCGTGGATCTTGGTTTAATGCATATTAATGGGAGATCTCCTCGACCGTTTTGCTCATTAATGGCAATGTTGACGGTTCTTGCATGGTGAGTTGTTAGCATGAAAGGTTTTTGATTGCATATTAAGAAAGAAGTATGGAGGCTACGAGCATGAAAAAGAGCAGTTAAGGAGTGTATAATTATGGAAACTGGTCGGGTGGGCTTCAAAATAGGGTTACAAGGTACAACTGTTCGAGGTGAGGGCATGAGGGTCAAATTGTATGTCTCAAAACTTTTTGAGTGAATACGCATAACACCGAACAGGGTATGATAGGACAGTCTAGAGGAAAATTTGTATATCATGGAAGTCCAGGTAATGTTTGCAGGACACAGAACAATGGAGGTGCAAATGTGAGCCCGCCTATCCGGGAACACGCAATTGAAAAAAGTGTCTTAAGTATGGAATAGAGAAACGACTGAATGGATTCGTTTTCGCTAATATATTGAAACTTGTAATATATATCTCATAAAGAGAAAATAAGAGAAGATAAATTAATTAAAATTCGTCGAGTCGAGCTTTTTCTTTTTAATGGCGGTCAGTATAGATGTTGCATGATGAAATATTGGTAGTAAACCTTGGTCGGGCTCAATAAACAGTGCCTAAGAATTGGAGATTTCATGAACCTGCCAACCTAAGGAACCACGAAAGAGATTCCATGAAATGGGCAAGTATGGAAAGCCGTCAGACGGGCCTCAGAATCAGGGTGACAATGGTTCCCGAGGAGACGTGACTTCCCGAAGGTCAAATTGTATGTTTTGGGACTTGAATGAAAAATGTGTACCACGGAAGAGAGGATGGTCATTAATGACATGTTTAAGGTTCATGCACAATGAAGTTATAGCATTAAAGCTTACCAAATGCATTTCCAAAGAGAAGTAGGAAGGTGGTGGGGACACAGAAAAACAAGTAAGGAATGACTAATTATTGAAAGCGGTTGGTGATGCTTCAAAATAGGGGTACAAGATACATCTAGCAGAGGTGAGGGACCGAGGGTCAAACTGTATATCGCGGAACTCCAGATACTGCTTGCTAGTCATGGAACATTGGAAACAAAGTCCTGAGCCCGCTAGTCTGGGAACCCGCAATCAAAAAAATGTTTAAGTATGAAACATGGATACAGAGTAAATGTACACTGCCATGGAAATACAACCAACGTGGGGCTAAGTATTGAAAGGAGTGACAGACGACTGGGATCGTGACGGGGCATTCCAGCGGACAAATTGTATATCGCGGAACTCCAGGCATTGTTTCAAGTTGAGGAATATTCCAAACACAATTTTGAGGCCGTCAATCCGAGAACCCACAATCAAAAAAGTGTCCAAGTATGGAATATGGAAACACTGGCCCATGATTGTTTTCGCTAATATATTGAAATTTTACCTAGCAAAATCTTCTTTGCATGTATCTTGACAAGTTTTGTAGGGATGGTTAGTCCTCGGGACTTCAAATTATTAATGACGATCCTTACGGTTGTTGCATGATGGTGTTTTAGTATTAAACCTTTGGTGTTGCATATTTGGAAAGAAATACAAAGATGGCCGGAACAAAAAACAGTGACTAAGAATTGGAGATTTCGTGAACCCATCAACACGAGGATCCAAAATAGGGTGACAAGGTCTCCCCAGAAGACGTGAGGCCCCGACAGTCAAATTGTATCACTCGAAAAAATTGAATGCATAATCTATAACACGGAAGAGGGGACGATGTAAAAATCCGGTAGTCAATTTGTATATTGCGGAGGGCCAGATGCCAACTGTTTTGAACTAGTCTGTTCAGTTGTCACTAGTAAGAGCATAACTAATGTATATTAGGAAGGCCAGGAAGTTAGTAGGGATGGAGGGCAGCGATAGATACTTTGAAACATTTGAGAACCGTGGTAGAGTTAAGCTTGCGAGTTCGAGGAGTCCACGCTGGAATTGTAGATCACAAAAGTTTTGAGTGCAAGATATATACCATGGAACAAGAAGTAGTAGAGTTCGAAAGCGCCAACCTGAAAACCGCGACCATAAAATTGGCTAAGTATGGAAAGGAACAACGGTCGGTCGGATTTGTCATGTGAGAATATAGATGGAGATAAAGATATGTCAGCCTACCAACACTGGAACCCACGATCATAGAAATGCGACTAAGTATATAAACAAAAAGTCATAATGGACGGGAAGAAGAAAAGGGGAAAAGGGTTAAGTATCTGACAGTAGAAAATCCATTTTTCGTTTATTAATGCCAATTTTTTCGAACCCCTGCTATATTCTCATTTGTAAAAGCATAAATTGCAGATCACAGAAGTATGGAATTGATCTTCTACATTGACATTGTTCCAATGGATCCACACATCTTGGATAAAGAAATGTGATATCTCTTTTGTTTCAAAGGTTTTTTTAGTTTTCAATTTTATGATCACGTTGATTATCAACAAGGATTCAAAGATGGTCCTTGGTTTTGGAACAATGCATGACTTTTTATCACCCCTTGGTTTCTATATTTCAATCCTAACACTATGTGAATTACTAAAATGCTAGTTCGGGTTTGTCTTCTCAATTTACCATTACATTTTTTGTATTTATTAGTTTTTGAGGATATTCTGAATACTTTGAGAATTTACATAAAATTCGATCTTGAAAGCATTGTAATAGGTTCATGGAACCGGATATCATAGAAAGGAGACTAAGTATATAACCAGAAATAAATAATGGATGGGAAGAAGAAAAGGCGAGTTCGTATGCACCAACCCGACAACTGCGTCCCTAAAATTGACTAAGTATGGAAAGGAACAACGATCAGTCGGATTCGTCATGTGAGGATATAGATGGAGATGAAGATATGTCAACCGACCAACCCTGCAACCCGTGATCATAGAAAGGAGACTAAGTATATAACCAGAAAGCGATAATGGACGGGAAGAAGAAAAGGGGAAAATGGCTAAGTATCTGACAGTAGAAAATCCATTTTTTGTTTATTGATGCCAATGTTTTCGAACCCCTGTTGTGTTCTGACTAGTAAAAGCATAAATTGCAGATCACGAAAGTTCTTTGGCTCCCAATTTGCAGGATGTTGTTCAGTTCGCAAATTACGTTGAAACCACAGAAGTTTTGAGTGCAAGATGTATATAATGCAACAAGAAGCAGCAGAGCTTGAAAGAGCCAACCCGACAACCACGGCCATAGAATTGGCCAAGTATGGAAAGGAACAACAGTCGGTCGGATTCGTCATCTGAGGATATAGATGGAGATGAAGATATGTCAACCCGCCAACAAAGGAACCCACAATCATAGGAAAGAGACTAAGTATATAACTAGAAAGTGATAATAGATGGAAAGCAGAAAAGGGGAAAAGGGCTAAGTATCTCACAAGAAGAAAATATATTGTTCCTTTATTAATGTCAATCTTTTCGAACCTTTGGTGGGTTCTCACTAGTTAAAGCATAAATTGCAGATCACAGAAGTTCTTTGGCTGCAAGATGTATATGATGGAACATGGGACATAGGTGTTGGATACCGCAAACTCAGGACCTAGTGGCTAGATAATTGGCTAAGTTTTGGCCAAGAGAAATGTTTTAAATTTATTCCAATATTACTCATATTAGTATATATGCATAGATATTATCAAATAGAAGAAGCTGCAATATATGCAAGATATTGAACAGGAACATGGTGTCAACACTTGAGTTGCCTTGTTGTAATAGTCATTAATGCATTCTATTTACGGGACCCAAAGAATGAAAGCAAGACGGGTCCTCTGATTTCTTTCTTTAAGTATAGGGTGGGCGCCGCATAAGTATGGCCTATGACAAATTATTCTTCCATGTAGAATGTAAGGAACGAACATAGTAGTCTTTATTTAAATTGAATTATTGGGCAACAAAAAGAAAATCTTGTCATCCATGTTTAAAGACACACAGAAAAAAGGTACAAAAGAAAATGAAAAGAAATACCAGAGATTGGAAAACACCATAAAAAATAAAACCGCAAATATTCTATATTCAAATAATATTGGTTACAAAATACAACTGAGATTATTTGCCACAATTACTGGAATTTGGCATGCCACCGACCAATAAAAAATATGTACAATAATGAAGCTTGTTGACAGTCTTCATGACGATCAAATGCTCGATTTGTAAAAAACAACGAGTTGAATATCAATTTCGGGTCTTGAACTTAATTGGTGTTGCCAACTAGATATATCCCATTTTTTTGAATAGCTTGTCCCTTCTAGATATGGCCTTCTTGCGTTGGATAGTTATTCAACATTTCGTTCTTTGTTAAGTATTAATTTCCCTCTGCCCTCGAAAACTTGGGGTTTAAGGTGCCTTCCTTGTAATGTTCTTGACCATTCACATCCGAGACAACTTAGAAATGTGATTCAGGTCCAATTCAAAGTCAAGGGAGTTGTTTTATGTGACGTCAGTTATGGGGGAAACAAATCTTGTTAGGCAACAAAAGCCGAGACAATAAAAAATTTAAGTATGTTGTGACTGTTATTCCCCCTATAATCGATCATATGTTTGGTTGAAAAGCCTGGCTAAAGATTTGTATGTTGAACTTCCTTGTTTTATTACAATAAATTGGAAGGAAAGTCCAAGCCAACTACAAAATGTTCTTCTGTTGAGGTACATGACTTATTCTAGCAGCACAGATCTGGCAAGATCACATCAAATGTTGCAGATCGCATCAGAATATATCTTTCGTCATAGCGGTGGCAGACATGGCGACCTACAGAAAGGTCTGGAATGTTCGGAAGTGACGCCAAATATTACTCCATGTCTGAATACACTCAGTAGGAAATTATAAAATTGGATACCAACCAACGTTAGAAACTATATGGGCATTTGAATCAATATTCTAAATTTACAGAACATTTTATGCCAAAGTTATAATAGAATTGACAGATGTCAAATAGTGTTGAGTGACCTCTAAATGCAACAAGAGACTCGAAATACAATCAAATTTTGATCCAGGTAGTTTCACCTTCAGAAATCCACATAAGCGGTGACCCCAGGCTCTAGATAGCTTCGGCCTTGGACATTGACATTGGCGGTGGAAATGGGAACAATGCTACTGACTGCACTATGACAATGCGTTGAACAAGCAGGGATGTCATTGTCAAAGTACTTAAACTGCAAGATTTTCATACCTGGAAAGAACATCGACTTTAGTGTTTCTTTCTCACTAAATCTACAATGTTGGTTTGAGTCCATAAATATTTGGACGTTGGGTGTCCTATGCGATAACGACCTTGACATTAGGCACATGCCAGACATCTATTATCTTACATTGCAGTGTTAATGAAATTTCCATAGTGGACGACGACTCGATTGCATTGGCACAAACAATATTGATTTTGTGATTACTTAACATCCTTGAAGGACGTGAACCCCAAACAACGCATAAAACTTTTTGAACAGGCGTTTGTTAAAAAAAGTACATTGTTCTATATTAAAAAATGAAAAGAAATTGTATAGTTTGAACATTTTATTTTTTTATCAAATATCGCATAAACTGCAACACAAGAAATGCATTTTCCCCATCCAATGCAAGGGAAACAACAGGAAGATTGACATTAGGTTGAAACAGATCTAGAAACACGCCACTACATTAAGGTCTCTTCTAAAGAATGAAATAAGATGATTACATGAAGGTGGTAGTAAAAGTTGATTTTCAAAAACCAAATCATTACTTGAACACGCAAAACCTCTCTGTAGTAGTGATAGACAGTTGATTGTATGTGGACTCTGTAACTACATTCAGAGGAAAGTGAACAAACTTTGAAAAAGAACATGGATTTTTGTCAAGTCTGTTACCACACCCAGAAATAGCTCAACAAACTTTGAAATATAAACTTATGTAATTTTAGTATGTCGCTTTATCCACCCATACAGTTTCTCTTACCCTCTTCTGGATACATTCGCGAATGGAGTAATATTTCACGTCATTTCTGAATATTACAGACCATTTTTCAAGCCATGGTAAGTGTGACTACTCTAATGAAGACAAATTTTTGTGTGCTCTACAGAATTCGGTACACTTGTCAAATCTATGTTGTTGGAAGAAACTATATACTTCAGCGAAGGAGCATTTTGTAGGTGACCTGAAAATCTCTTCCAACTCCCAGCAAAAAAACTAAGAAGATCAACAAACAAATCTCCAGGCAGACTTTTCAACTAACCAAAGCATCGAACACAGGGAGAACACCAACTAGAAGATACTTGTATTTTTTTTTTATTTTTTTTTTCGTGTTTGTGTTTCTGTTGGATAACACGGTTTTTTTTTTTGTCTCAAAGCTCATGACACATAAAACCATTCTCTCTTCTTTCATTTGGGCCTTAATAACATCTGTAAGTTGTCTTACATGTCCATGACCAGGAACATTAGAATGAATGCACCCTAAATCCCAACTCTTTGATGATAGAGAGAAATGGAAATAAGTATTTAAAAACAAAGCTCGAGGGCGACAGTATGATCTTTCGTAGATTTTGGTTTAATTCGTCTTAATGAAAGATACCCTCGATCTTTCCTCTTATTAATGCCAATCTTATCAAATATGTGCGTTGAATAGTAACTAATAACATGTAATAACATTCCCATATCCAAGCAGATTCTCAAATCTAACAACATCTAACATATGCAAAATATTAAAGAGGGACATGACGTCAAGGCCTCTGTGGATGACACGTTCTTTGATGGCAGCAAGGTAGTACAGTATTGCACTGTTACTATGATGAAGCCTTTAAAAAACTAAAAGAGCCAATATTTGTTTTTGCAAATTCAAAATGAAGGAAAAAAATTTGCCCGTCTATGCATTTTAATGGGAAATGTCCTCGAGATTTCCTCTTATTAAAGCCAATCTTTTTGAACCTGTCTGGTCGGTTGCCACTTTTGAAAGCATAATTAATGTCCATTGGGAAGGGCAGAACGTAGCAGGGATGGAGGGGAGCGAAAAAATGTTCGCGTTCATAAAATTGGCTAAGTATGCAACCGAACGACGGTCGGTCGGAATCGTGATGTGAAGATATAGATGGAGATAATGATTTTTCAGTTCGCCACACCGAGAACCCGCGAGCACAGAAATGTGAGGAAGTATAGAACCATAAATGCATAATAGAGTGGAAGAACAAAAGGTAAAAAACCGGAAAGTTTACAAGAGAAAAAAAAGAGGGAGAGAATAACTACATCGCTCAAATAACAACACTTAGTCTCATAACTATGAAACTATAGTAAGACATAAACCATGGAAAAAACATCACCAACTATGAAATATAGTTGGAGCCCGACAAACTCTGGTTGAAGGCATAAGAGATGAAATTTACATCAACTGCAAAATTTTGCATGTTATTCTATCTTAATAGTATTTTATGGGGATCCAAATGCAAAACAATGTAACAAGAGATCCAACTGCATATGAAACACCTCAACATTGCAAAGCTTAGGCAAACAAGAGGAAGCAACAAATAACAACCCAGTTAAGAAGCACCAAAAGACCCAACTGCAACCCCAAGACCCGAACCATGCAAAGTTGAATCAAACAACAATAAGCAGCATCTAGCGAACAAAGAAGCAAGCACCAACCAGTCAACCAAGAATGTCACAGTTCCAATTACGGTTGCAGAACCCCAAACATGCAAACTACAACAAGATGAACAGGAAAACAAGAACAACAACAACAGACAAATAATAAATCAGTGGAGATGCAAGAAGCAAGCATGAACCAATGAACCAACAATGTCGTTGAAGTACAATATTGCCCAACTCGACCACAGAGAACATTGCATATAAAAAAAAAAAAACCAAAAGAAAATGAATTGTAACAAGCCTGCTATGTAAACATTCAACGCTTAAGTCTGTCAGAAATGCTCTGTAAACATTTAAGAAAGAATGCACTCTAGCAGGTCTCTTACGTACCAAAAACAAATTTATTATAAAATAAAATTAGTAACAATAGTTCCAAAAATATATGATTCAAAAAGACTGTATATGATCAAAAAGTTTGAATACGCTAACATATAAAAAATTGGGAATAGCGAAGCCAGCAATAAGACCTCCAATCTGTTAGTTCCCTAGCTCCAACAATAGATATTATGCAAATATTTGTGGTCAAAAGACAAACTAATATGAATTCAACAAATTATGGATTGTTATAGTCCCTGTATACCTAAGGCAAGGACTAATAAGTGTATATAATAAGTCAAGATATATCAACATTTTTTTAATTGGAGTTGGCTAACATCATGCATTTTTTTTATTGGCTTAGACTAAACGACAAATGATTTGCACTTTTCACGAAAACTCATACCTCGTCACATATATAGCATACATCGGGGCCAATATATCTTGGAGAGCCAAAATGCTTATTGCCCAATTAAGAACCAATTCACATCAACTCCGTTGTGAAACTGAGCATTGAAAAAGACCAAAAAAATCTTGGGAAGAAAGGGTGTGTGTTCTGCACCTCCGGGAAAGTGGAAACAAAAAAACATTTCATTTTAGAGTGTGAAGCTTTCAAAGACAACAGAGACAACTATATAAATATCTTGACAGCTAGCTCTTGGAATAACTTATTCAGCCAGGGGACACTGCAGAAATTAGAGGAGCTCATCATCAAATTGAACAGAAAAAGGGTTGAACTGCTGAAATTAGTGTGTGAAACAGTCTGTCCCATAGACTAATGTTAGCCTTGTAGACGTTAAAATTACTTCTTCTATTGGCTATAGCTTTCCGTCGACCCTACCGCTGGCGATCTTTCCGTCTGTCAACGACCTTTGCCCTGCGACCCATTACGTAACAACCCTACAGATAGCGGCGGCGGTCTGCATTCAATTCGTTTCGTTCGAAACCAGTTAGCAAGACAAGACCCTGAACCCGTGCCTGCCCTTTGTTAAATATATTGTACCCTCAACAGTATGACCGTACACTGCCAGCTGTACTGGACAATTGTACTTTCTATTTCCGTCTTGCTTGAGCATATATAGCTCAACCATCTTACATTGTAATTATCTCTTCAGTTCAGTTCTGTACTTCTTCATACATTTGAATATACTATTCTTTTCTCTCTGC
>SNQJ01S0010243.1:64461-85760 GCA_010110895.2 Picea sitchensis | reverse complement strand
GCCTAAAATATAGTTGAAGGCTCTGGCCTAGGCCCTGTCAATATGAGTTCTTCTTGGATAGACATTTCCAACGAACCCCAAACATAGATCGTATGCAAAATTTATGCCCTTGGGAAGTTGACGTATCAACTACCTCCATAAGGGCCTGTAAACCTTTTGGAGTTTCATCTTCCGGGGTTAGGGTTTTCGATTTTATTAATGTTAAAAAGGCCTTTGTAACTTCATTGTAAATGCCATCTTCTTTTGAATGATCGTAGTCATCACATATCTTCTTAGAGATAAGTTGTCACCATTCTAGCAAGTTCATTCACTCTATACTTTTACAGTTTCTGTACATTTCTTTCATTAATAAAATTTGTGCATTATTGTATCTTTGTGTTTCTTGCAATATTTCTGTGTATTTCATTGTTATATCTCCACCTTCATTTTGTTCACAAAATAATCTGAATCATGTATAAAAATTATACCACCCAATTTACATTAAATTTTACAAATTCTTCATGAGCCAAATTTTTAAATTTTCAAATGTCAAAAGAATGGATGCATATTCAATAAAATGATAAGAATTTTGTAGCCTTATCATCACACTCTGATACATTTACCCATTTCTCCATATATTCTAAGTTTTAAGGACCGTTTGCACTTGTTTGGGTTGCATTTAGGTTAATCTAATTAGACTAATGATGTTTCAAAATTATGTTCCAATGAATACGATTTCAATGACCTGCAATATTTAATAATTATTAAATCTTGTGTATTTACGGTAATAGATCTCAATCACATAATTGCATTGAATTGAAGGTAACATGTAACCAAATCAATATTTTAAGATATGTAACCAAATCAATATTATAAAATTATGATAAAAATGATTAAATTTTGATTATAAAATTATGATAAAAATGATTAAATTTTGATGTACATCAAGGCAACTTGTTAATTGAATTGAAGGTGACATATACAATTTAAACTTATATTTATTAGTTCAACGAAGTTTAAATAAACAAAATTGGATTTGAATGATTTATCTTATTCAACTCATTTTTCTTTTTCTTATACTTTTTTATTGGGTTTTCAAGATTATGAATCCATAAGTGAAATTAAGTTGGTAGGTTGGAATCAAATCATATATATATGTATTTGTGTATCGATGTTAATTGCTCTAATTTTCAAATATTATCATTAAAATTAGAAAAACATATTCTAGATGTATCATGCATTGTATGTGATTCTCCTTTGTCTTTGGAGTGGGTAATAGAAGTATCATGCATTTCAAGTGCTTCTCCTTTGTCTTCAGAGTGGTATCATGCATCACAAAAACTATGTAAGGGAAAAGGTTCAGGAAGACTTCAACGTACATAAAGAATATGATAATAAGAGTATGTATGACTTTGAAGATTAGGAAGGTCAATATTATAACACATATATAAATCTTTTATATAGAAATTATAGTATCACAATATAATATTATAAATAATTTGACAATAATAATTATTATAAATGGTCAATTGTAGTCAACCATTACTCACCATAATCAACATGGTCAATTAGATTCAACCATCACTCACAATAATCAACATGGTCAACCATTGCTCACCATAATCAACATGGTAAACCATAGTCAACCATTACTCACCATAATCAACATGGTCAACTAGACTCGATGTTTATCAATGGTTGACTATGGATGGCCTTTAATATTGCACCCATATTCCAATACGAGGGACGTAATTCATAAACATCACACTAGAACATAACCCTGAAGGAATGTTACATGGTGACATTACTATAAATGAATGTGACATAACATTTTAAAGTCTAACTTATGTCAAATAGATACATTCCTCAATGGTTATGTCACATTGCTACATATCTTCATTGTATTATTTTAAATTGCATTTTTCTAAATGGTTATGTTACATTGGGATGTTCATTTAGGGTCATGTCACCTTGCAACATTCCTTTACGGTTATGTTTTAGTGCAATGTTTATGAATTGCATCCTCTTATTGGAATATGGGCTCCATATTAAAGTTCATCCATAGTCAATCATGCGTAACCATAGTGAACATGTTCATAAACTCAATTATGTTCAACCATAGTTAACATGCTCATGCTCATGAGGATTCCATTAGTTTATTACATTCCTTTACGATTATGTTTCAGTGTGATGTTTATGAATTTCCTCCCTAGTACCTTGATGATTTTCACAATGCAAAATAACCATTGAAAAGTGTAGCAATTTGACATAAATCGAACAAAGTGAAAGTTGCAATGTGACACCACCAGTGAGGAACATCACAATCTAATATAACCATGGGTAAGAAAAGGAAACCATAGTTAACTAATGTAAATCATAGTCAAACATGGTGAAACCATAGCCAACAATTGACAAACATAATCAACCATGGTCAATCGTAGTGCCAAAAACCCTTAATAAATGTCACAATGTGAAATCACATTTGGTGACATTACCCTAAATGAACGTCTCAATGTGACATAACATTTTCAAGGCTAACTTATGTCAAATAACTACATTCCTAAATGGTTATGTTGCATTGATACATATATTCATTGTATTATGTTAAAATGCATCATTCCTAAATGGTTACGTCACATTGTGATATTCATTTAGGGTTATGTCATCTTGTAACATTCCTTTAGGGTTATGTTTCAGCATAATGTTTATGAATTGCATCCCCCGTATTGGAATATGGGTTCCATATTAAAGGTCATTCATATTTAATCATGCTCAACCATAGTGAATATGTTCATAAAATCAATCATGTTTAACCATAGCTAACATGTTCATGCTCATGCGGGTTCCATTAGTTTATGACATTTCTTTATGGTTATGTTTTAGTGTAATGTGACATTTCACAATGTAAAATAACCATTGAGAAGAATAGAAATTTTCCATAAATCAACCAAGGTGAAAGTTTCAATGTGACACAACCATTGAGGAAGATTGCAATCTAATATAACCATGGGTAACCAAAGGAAACCATAGTTAAGTAATGTAAATCATAGTCAAACATGATCAAACCATAGTCAACCATTGAAAAACATAATCAACCATGGTCAATCATAGTGCCAAAACCCTTAATAAATGTCACAATGTGACATCACATTTGGTGACATTACCCTAAATGAATGCCACAATGTGACATAACATTTTCAAGGCTAACTTATGTCAAATTTCTACATTCCTCAATGGTTATGTCACATTGCTACATATATTCATTGTGATGTTCATTTATGGTTATGTCACCTTGAAACATTCCTTTAGGGTTATGTTTCAATGTGGTGTTTATGAATTGCATCTTCTCTATTGGAATATGGGTGTCATATTCAAGGTCATACATAATCAATCATGCTCAACCATAGTGAACATGTTCATAAAATCAATCATGTTCAACCATAATTAACATGACGATGCTCATCTCATGAGGGTTCCATTAGTTTATGACATTCACTAATGGTGATGTCAAATTACGACATTCATTTTCAAGGCTAACTTATGTCAAATTGCTACATTCCTCAATGGTTGTGTTGCATTGCAACATACATCTTAATTGTATCATGTCAAATTGCATCATTCAGAAATGAATGTCACAATTTGACATAACCATCAAAGAATGTCACAACCTAACATAATCCCTGATGAACATTGAAATGTGACAAAACCCTTAATATATTAATATTATTCATATTCAGTTTTTTATATAATAGCAATTTTAAAAATTTAATATTATACATTAATTTTCATATAAAAATTTCAACAACAACATTAATAATATTAATTTGTTTATATACGACGATAGGTGTATATTGAGCACATACTATAGGGTAAAACATTATTAATGTGCTAAATATACACCTATCGACATATACAGGAACATTAATATTTTATTTTTTTTGTAAATAAAAGTTTAGAACCTTATATTAATATCGATCATAAGCTATACATTGACAAGTGTTAGCCACCTATTCTGCCACAAGAGGGAAACCAGAAAAGGTGGCTACAAGCTGTTCAAAAATTGACATGTGTTTCTGTGCTCTATCCTTGCTGGAACTAAAGTGCTTATGCCAAAAGTTACAGTGTGCTGCGAAATAAAAAATATGCAGACTATGTTCTGCAATCATCTGCTAATTCTGCTAAGGCTAGCTATATACAAATCCGCCATGACTTTAACTATACAGACCTGGTAGGAAAAAAATTCTAAAACATCTATCTTATTTTCGTGGCATATTAGACCACTGACTCTGCAATTAAAAAGACAAAAAAATTGAAACCTGGGTGCTTCAGTCCATTGCTCGACCTAGTTGTCCATGTATAGTGTATTCTAGGGTGAACCGTTGACTGCACATCGGGCATATAGCGCTCGTAGGAGAATCTAAGAGAGCCTCGAACATGATGTTCATTCGTTGGTTGATGGCGTTTTGTGAATGCACCTGGTCCTCCTATTTTTTCCTAATCTTGAAGAGGATTGGTAGGTGCTCCTCTATGAGATGGTTGGAAAAATGGTGAGGTTGATCCTCCTCCTCCTTTCCAATCTCTTTGTCCACCTCTGTGTTGAAATCCATGCATGTACCTGCAATGTTGTCCAACTACCAACTTGGAGGAATTTCCTCCTCCACCTTGCATCTCCCATCTTCATAGTAAGGGTCACCTGGCTTGACCATGGGAGGGGACAAAAAGTAAGGGTCCAGAGTGTGACGCACACCCATGGGTGGCGCCTCCTCTTTAACTTCGCTCGAGCTTTGAAGCAGTGGTGGAGACAGGGAAAAGTGAGTCGTGGAGGAAGTCGCCTCCAATTTGATCAGGTTGGCTCCAAAGAACTGTAGAGGATTTGACTACGTCCTCTGGGTGGAGTGGCAAGAGATGGAAAAGTGGGAGATGAGCGCTCTTTGGTAGGGGGTAAGTCTTTTGGCCCGAGAGAGGGTGCTTTTGTTGCGAGCATCCCTCTTGGGATTTTCACACTCTCGAGGCATGGTTGGGGGGATGAGGAGGTGGAAGAGGGACGTGGAGAAGGCTAGGGGAAGAAATAGGGTGGAGAGGAGGAAGGAGGAGAGGAGAGTTACCACAGAGAGAAGAAAAATGGTGCGGTCCCTTGCTTGAGATCCAAGGAGCGTTTCCATAGAGAGAAGAACAATGGTGCGGTCATTTGTTTGAGAGTCGAGGAGCATTTCCACAGAGAGAGTGCACCAAGGAGGGAGTGGGTTGGAATGTGCTTGGTTTCATCTCTTATCCCCATGGGAGTCGGAGGTGACCTCTGCAAATTCCATTGAAGTGTGAATTGACTATTGCGTTCTTCTGGTACGCCCTGCCTAGCTGGTTCGCTTGCCCAAGAGCCCAACCAGGCACACTAACATTAATCCTCTCATGGTGTGATCCATAGAGGAATTAATGGGCAAGGGTTTGCGATCGGGGTTAATAACTCCCCCGACTGCCTTGTTCCAATTGTCCTCTCATTTTCTCCATGTGGCACCCCATCCGGGTGAGGCACATTAATATTATTAATGTGGTTGTTGTTAGTCATTATTTTTGTAAAGTTGAGAGGTTTGTACAATTTATTTTCTTAATTTTCAATAAATATAAGTGTAAGATAAAGTTTCAAGAGTTACTTCAATTGGTCTTGATGCCATATGTGCATACTTTTGATGTCGAGGAGGTCAGGGGTTGGACTCTCATATTGGTTACAATTTACCTGCTTACCATCCATAGATCATTCAGAAGTATTAGAAGTATTAGGTGGATTATATGCAAATATTTATTTAAGAATATATATATATATATATATATAAGATCAATCTTTACTAAATACCAAACCAACCAAAAAGAGTATATGAAACTAATATCATTATCAAATAATAAGATATTATTAGTCCCTTCTAGTAGCATTATATTGAGTGTTGGCTTTGTATTACTTTGGTGGTTTACTATATATTTTTTCATAATCTCTAATGTTTTAGATAACGAACTCAAACTTGTATTTTTTATATAATAAATTTTTTTTTTCTTTATACTCTTATTGGACGATAGATTTGAGGTCTTATTGTAGGCTTTGCTCTTCCCAATGTTCTATTTTTGGTTTCCTATCTTAGATAACCTCACTTCACCTAAGTTCTGAGTTTATTATAACTTTATTCATAACTTTATTGAAAAATTTTGTCATGCAATTATTATATCTTAAGTTTTGAGTTTATTATAAACTTTATTGAAGCTCTTACATCATCGATGTTTGTGTTTAAGCTTTTGGTTGTATTAACACTTCTGCAGTATCAAATGGCGGGTCGTATTAATGATTCTTCACTCAAATGTCAGTGATTAACACTTCTTCCCAGTGAATAAATTAGTTGGTTGTTGATATGTACATTCTACCCTCTACTTTCCAAAACCCTATCCTCTCCAAATCGCCCCCTCACTGGCTCCTCTTCCTCTTCCCAGAGCTATCCATGCACAACAATGAATAATAATCCAATTATTTTAGTGTTCCTCCGCCATCATCATCTTTATCCATCGTTGGGGTGCTTCTCATTGTATGTTTTATTTGTGAAATTATGTTACAATACACATATAGAATACATCACCAGTTTGTTGAAGATACATCATTCTTATATAGAATACATCACCAATTTTCTGAAGATACATCATTCTACATCATCCTTGTGCTACAAAAGTTGTTACTCATGGAAGATCTTGATCAAACTTTCGAGATCCTTTACCTACATTTATGGTACGATCTAAATCAAGAGAAATATGCAAATTTTTGCAATAACTTTTTCTCGCCTATATTTAAGCTATTTTCTTTCTCTACCAACTTATTGTTGTCATGCTCTATTCTAAAGTGTACAAACTATGTACAACACAAATTAAAGTACATCTTTTTCTTCTCTACCAACTTAGTGTTGTCATGCTCTATTCTAAAGTGTACAAACTATGTACAACACAAATTAAAGTATGAAAAGGTCATTCCACATTCCAACTTGAGAGTTCTTAATTGTTTATTAAAAGACTATGTACCATCAAACTAATATTAAGATATTATTTATTAAAGACTATTTGTTTGGCTTATAAACATAAATAAATATGGATAAATATAAATGGAGAGTTTATATAAACAATAAGGTGCATATTGAATTGCAATGTATGAAAGCTAGGAACGATATAAAACAAAAATTATTATTATTATTTTTTTAATCGATTTAAATTATCCCCTCGTCACTTATAAAAATGAAGAATATTTGTATAAGAAAAAAGTTAAGAATATTTAGTGTATGCTAAATTGCACTACCTATGAACTTATAAGATAGGACTATTCCAAAACACATAGAAATTTGGATTATTTATATAATTTGATGGAATTGGATTGGTTATAAATAAAAATTTGAATAAATAATATTAATATTATTATCCTCTTTCACCTAAGGGTAATTAGACGAGATCATTTTTCATGATTCACATTGTAGAGAATGATCTGAGAGAATACGATCATCATTTTTCACATACAATAGTCTTTAATATGCTTCTTAATAATCAATGCTTAGCTCATTCAATTTATTAGCACACTCATTCGATTATGGTGGTATAACACAGATGACACTACAAGGAGAACACCTTCTAGCATAGGTTTTTGCGAAGGTTTTTAATGTTACAAAATTTGGAAAAAATTTCAAAAAAACCTCTAGAACATCCTAGTCTATTGGATGCAGAGGTTTTAGCATAGGTTTTAATGGATTTTCCATACAACTAAAAGAACTTGGGTGGACAAAGGTTGTAGTGGAGGTTTTTTTTTTTTGTTGTTCGGTGTTTTTATTATCAAAACGCACCGGTGCGGTATGGTATTGAATATAATGCACTGATGAAAACACATAAATGACAAGCACCAATATGCACACACAAATGAAAATAACTGATGCTTTTTATGTTTATGCATGCACTGGTGTGTATTGAATCATGCACACTGAAATATTTTGAAATGATAAAAATATAATCATACATTATTTCGTTTAAAGAACGTTGTTTTATCACAATTTTTAGCACCAATGTGTATAAATCATAAAAACACATCGTTTAGTGAGTTCAAAAGAATGCAGTGCATTAATATGTATATAGTTTAACTAATTTTTTCTTTTACAAATTTTCGATTAATCATCTCAAAATCAAATATTTGTTATAATAATATTGATTTTTATATTTTTGTTATTACGTTTTGATATAATGATTGCATTAATGTTTTATCCAAATGATTAAACCTCTATTATTTGTAACAATGTAATTCATCTATATATTAATTAATTAACAACACAACATTTTACAACATTTGACAATGTAATAAAATAAGAAACTCATTTTATTATATATGAATAATGGACACATTGTCATACAATGTGGGACAATGTAAAGGTCCACAATAATCAAAATGCAACCAATATGTAATTTTTACACTCATTGGTAACATGTCCTCATGAAATTGGGACAATATGTCAAGTATATTAAACAAAATCCTTGATTTTCATAGACAAATATTCCAAAACATACAACATGTAGTAACATTTAATTATATTGATTTTCATTTGGCATCACTTGAAATGCTATCATCGCTCGATCCACGTGCATACTTCATGTCTTCATCACTTGTAGGCGATATTGTACTTTGTTTATTTAACCTAATGTTTTCTTGATCTGATTGTTTTTAATGTTCTACCTCTTCATGTTTCATCTACAAACATAGAAGTAAAGTGTAATGAGTATATCTACATTTATATATATAATAGAAAATATATTATCACATAAATAAAAAAGTGTACCATAACTCCTATTTCATAAACAATACACATTCTTTTTAAGCCATGCTTCATGTCATCTATGAAAATCTCTTCTATTGGATGCATTCCATACTTTGTTTCTTGCATGTCAATATGTCATGACAAAGCACAGACAAATAAATAATATAAAGGTTTTCTTTTTTCCATTAATTATAAAACAAAGTTAAACAACATAGCTACTTAGAAATTCTTCAATTAAACCTGGATACTTCAACATATAGTCACAACACATACTTAACTCAATGTTTATCAATTCTTGAATTGGCTCTTCTTTGGGTGCTAGCACCTATTAGAAGACATCCATGGATGAGTGTAAATTAATTATTTAAATACAAATATCATAACAAGGATGAAATTTTAAGTAAGATTGAAAAAGTAGATACTCAAAATTTCTAATCAACCCCTTTATTCATCATCATCTTGTCTTATGTGCTGAATGGGTTTTATTTTTTTTCCTTTTCTACAACAAAACAATTGAAAATTAGTATTTCATGCGATAATTAAATTTGATGTACATAAAAGAATAAATGAATGATTACATACCTCTTGTGCACATTGTAATTGTTGGGTTGGATCCTCCTGCGATGCAATTATGTTCATTTATTTTATCATCTCCTTGTACATTTTTTTGGACATCCCCAATAGCATGTATTGGTTTTTCCCTAATTTGTCCCTTGGAATTTCCACGACATGCCTTAACCAACACACATCATTAATTTAAACCTATAGATAATTTAAAGATATTGATTTTTTAATACAACTTAAAGAACTTGCCTTGTTCTCTTGTTGGGATGAGGTACCATTGCGCTTGTTGCAATAATTTATTTTCCTTGAAATTCTATCAACCATATTCTAAAAAAAAATAGTAATCATCAGATATAAAAACTATGATTTTTTTTACAAAATAAGATTAATAGAAGCATTGATGATCTATAAATTAATAGAGGCACCAATGCTCTATAGAGAACCCCTTTATAGAGGCCATAGAGCCCTTTCCCTTGATGATTCCATGCCCTAACTTAAGGACATTGCAGATGTGATAGGATGTTTCATTTGATGATGATGTGACACTTATTTGAGATGACCTAGCACATTTGATGAGGAGATATGACATTTTTTATGAGAATAAATGACTTTTGATGATGCATTACACCTTTTGGGGAGAGACGTGAGCTTTGGATCATTTACACACCATTTTGGGGATGACATCACCTTTATAATCCCTCTACACTCACATGTGTGGAATCTATGGAATAATTTTTCATGTTTTTAACATGGTATCTTTATTTTAGAGAGATTTTTAGGGATCGCTCGTAGACCTATCCACCTTGTATCATGGATTTGTTATGTTTTAAGGGATTTTAATATGATATTAGTTGATTGAGAGGTAGAGAGATTCATTTACTCATATATATATAGAGGAAACACTCCCTCATTTAGACACTTTGTTAGTTGTGGAGGATTACAACCACTTGTCCACTTCTATCTTTTTCTTTTAGCTATGGATGAATGACTTATGTAACTTCTTGGATAAATAATGTATGGATGATTTTTAAATTTTATGGATGATTCATGGTTAGGGTTTCATATATGAGCATTGATTTACCTAGGAAGTGTTCTTTCTAAATATTTGTGGATTTATTTATCAAATGTATGCAGTGTGGATGTGTTTATCAACTAGTGAAAGTTCATTTTTCCCTTGTATTTTCTTAAATAAATCTTATCTTTCAATCCCTAGGAAAGTTTCTAGTGGAGAAATTTCTCTTGATATTGTATTTAAATCTTGTTAAGGGGATAAGAGGATTAACTAGGGTTTGTAGTGGACTATTCTAGTTATCATCTCATAGGGTAGTCTCCTAAGGTTTGTACTTGATTACTTTAGGGTTTATCCAAGATCCATGCGTCACCATGAGAGTTCTGTAAATCCATGGGCCACGATGTAAACAATTACCGATCACTTCAACTGATGCAATATCATACTATAGATGCCTTCCAAGTCCAAGAGGAAAAAAAAGGTGGTGAACGTGGAGGCTTTGATAGACGAGGATATCAAGGAGGTTTGAGAGGAGAATATGGACAAGGAAGATGATATGGTGGTGGTGGAGAAATATCGCATAATTTATTTAACTATGGTGAAGTGGGCCACATGTCACGATTCTGTACCAAACCGCGCACACTCTGTGGGTATTTCCATAGTATAGAGCACATCACATAAGCCTATCTAGATTTGTTGGAATAGTGGGAAAAGAAGAAGGCTCATTGCAATATGATGATGGTGGAGTTGTGCGGATTTCAAAAGCCAAAATAAGTAGTTGATGTATGGGTGGTAACCCAAGGAGGTATTTGTACAGGTATGGACTTAGAATATGGAGAAAGTTATGGTTAGGGAATTGAAGGGAAGACTAGGAAAGTAACACATGAACATCCTAAGTTTGACATCTCACAATAAAATAAATTCATGTGTGATGCACAAAGGGATCTAGAGGAAAGAGCACACAAAGAGTTACAACATGCAACACAAATGTCATTGGAGGAATCCCATGTGCAGGGAGAGTTACAACACGCGACACAAATATCACTAAAGAAGCTCGTGTATATGAAGAGTTATAATGTGCAACACAAAAATAATTGGAGGAATCTCGTGTGCAAAAGGAGATACAACATGCGACACATAGGTCGCTAGAAGAAGTTTGCAGATGTGAAGAGATACAGTGGGCCAACCAAAAGGAAATAGAGGACAAGAGAGTGCATGAAGAGTTGTGACACATGACACACAACAAAACACAATGCAACACTTACCGAGAGGCCGAATCAGAGAACCAAGTAAGTGATTTATTGCGCTATTTACTTAAAATGTTGAGTGATCCTTAGGTTGCAAATAAGTTAACCCTAATGCTAACAAAACGTATGGGGGAAGAAGAAACTACAGTATCTATTTCTTCCCCACTAACAAAACAAGATGTGTGCCAGGTGAGAAAGCATAATCACACGGGAAGAGAGTTCAAGATGACAACTGAACTTGGAAGTTATGATATGAACAATGTCATGTTGGACCTAGGATTTGATGTTTTCTAAACAAATATTGGAAGTTGATGGGTAAAAAAAACTTGGTGTGGTCCCCCATTCAACTCAGGTTGAATAACTAATATATAATCTATCCCATCGGTAGGATGTCCAAAAAGTGAAAGTGAACATTGAAGGGGTAAAGACCAGAGAATATTTTGAGGTGACTGAGATCATGGATGAATCAGAACCCTACCTAGCTCTACTTTACAGTGAGTGGGAATTTGATAATAAAGCAGCCTTGAATATGAAGAAATAAAAAATTTCCTTTGAAACATACACCTTACACATTGTTTCACCATTGGATCTAAATGAGGGAAACATATCTAATGATCCTGTGAACAAGGATGCATATAGTTCCATCATTAAGAATGTCTATAATATAATAAGGCACAAGGAGGTTTACGTCAATGTCACAACTGATGGTAAGATGAGATGGAGAAGTGTGTGCTCTTATGACATGGATTCAAATGAGGCTATGGAGATATGGTAGAATAATTTTATGAGGTTTCAATAAGGAGATGTGCATGAATCACCAAAAGGTGCACGGGATTGGATCAAGAACCTACACCCTACCTAGTTTGATGGAACAGACTCAATGGATATGATCCTTGCATAGATGTAGAAGGTAGCGATGATCCGCATAATGTATTCCCTCAACATAGTAGTGGAAGGAATACCTACATATTGGTGGGAATTGCACTGCGAGCATATACGAGAATGGGCACAAGTGGTGGAGTCAATCAAAGAAATATTTTGGCCTACGATAGATCCCCAAGAGAATATGTGTTTTTATGAAAGGATTTGGATAGATAAGAAAACTTATAACACACAACAACCTCATCATACTTCCAAATGCATTGCACCCAAAAGTACCCCCACACATTAGGTGCCTTTGGCAAGGGTCAAGCCACTAGATGAGAAATGCTAGCCAAAGTTAGAACTAGTCCAAGGGTTGTGCAGTAGTCAAAATAACATGGTACCACCCACAATAAACAACGACCCACCATGGAAAGGGATGCGGAATAGGATTAGGGTGAAGAAGCGTCATGAACCACTAGGGTTGGATGAGATGGGATGACATATGCCCAAAACATAGCAAGGGTGTGTAATAGATATGCACTAAACCCAAGTAGAATAAGATTTAGGACTTAGGTAGATTATTTATTGTCAAAGTGATAAATAGGTGGATTAGAAGGCTCAACACAATAAAGTGGGACATGGTAGGTCGTACCCATAAAGGTTTTTGCACATTCGGGAAATATTAAGGTTTAAATGCCAAATTCCAATCAAACGGATGGAACGATGGGATTTGACAGTTGGATTCCAAAACATAGGTAGATACAATGATGAAGAAGTGGGTAGTTATACCTAGGAAATTTGACAACAACCTAGGGAAAGGAAATTAACTATGGAATTAATTCCCTCTGACGCACGATAGTTTTGATGGTACAGGCCACTATGCATGACCATTATGACAACACTGTAGCCAATTAAGGTCGGGGACAAGTCACCCTCAGTGTATTTAACATAAAAAAAAACACACTTTTCTTCATTATTGTTGTGTTGGTTTTGTCACATGGGTGAAAAAAAACACAACACTTACTTGCCTAGTTAAGTCAGCTAAACAAGACAGAGGTTTGTGAGTTGATTAAATAACCAAATACATATGAAAAAAGGAAAAAAAAAATAATAATAAATAAATGTTAGAGAAGCTTGCAAGAACTAGAACCATGAAAAACAAAAAATGACAATCATATAGCTACCAATGGATCAATGTATTGATAGGCTAGAACCGAAGAGAAAGGAAGGGACTTATGAATCCCCTCTTCCTCCTAGGGAGGGCTCTTGAGTTCCCTAATAGAGATCTCTTCTCTTCATACAATGGAAAGTGACAATGGTGAAGAAATACAATGCCAGTCCTCTCAAGAGGTGAGTGGAATGGACCTTGCTATAGTGCTTGAATCATTCAAAGAGAAAAGAAGATTCTCCAAGAAGAATTCTTGCAGCATAACAATACCTTGAAGTTCTTATTTTTATAGCACACCCATGGCACATATTTGTAGTTTCCATTCATGGCAAGATGTAACTGGTTCACAACGTGAACAAGGGGCCTTTTAGGGCACTCCCTAGCCCTTGACCAACCTCCAAGCTAGATTTCACTAAGATTTGAGTGTCAAATTTTGTCAGGGGTCAGACTGGAAGTGGTTGAGAGGCCGACACGATTCATAAATGTGCCTTTCATGAGAAGTGTGTGGGTTTTCTCATAGACAATTGCGCATATTGTGCATTCTGCGCATAGTGCGTGATTAGGGCTATGTTGGCCCACGCAATCTATGCATAGTGCACGCGGTTGCTTTGGTGAATTTGCGCACTTTGATTTTTGAACCAAGTATATAGTTTTATGCCTTTTTGGTGGATTTTGATGCTATAGGTGTACTAATTGCTACTGTAATTGATGTCTTTCTTCAACCGTTGTTGGTAATGCTGTGGAATATTTTTCAGTGATAACATATTCCCCCTGATGTTTGAGGTTAGGAGCATACGTATAGACGAAATACATCAATGTTTCTTTTGATGATGGTTCCATTGTGTGTAAGAGTGAAGAGAGGAACTGCAAGAGAGATTCACTGGAGGGAGAGGGGAAACTCTGGGAACCAGACCTTTCTCTAGGAAGAAAAAAAAAATATGTATACAAACGAGAAGGGCATCACCCATGCTCATGTCATGAAACCAAAATGTGGGACTGTAACCGAAGACGTATGAGGATGTAGATAGATACAGTGCCCTCGAGGGCAGTTGATAATGACAGATGACGGTCTCGAACGGTGAATTGGATCTGAATCGAGTAATGGACGATGGTAAGAAGTGTTGATGACTTGTAGGCATTGATGGCCTATCAAATTCAGAGGTCTTCGACTGGTATGGAAATATGCAATGGTCGCATAGTAAGACCCACCTTAACATGAGAGTTTTCTGAAGTTGAATTTTTTGGGGGTCAACTAAATCAAAAAGCAATGATGACTCTCTCTGTGTCATCTGAGACTCCTCATTGAAAAGGTAATGTGAGTCAAGATAATGTCACCCTTCTGGAAACTGTGCTAATGTTGACAGGAAGGGAGACGTGACGTCAAGAAGAAAAGGGATTCTTGAAATCCACTAAGCAAGAGATGATGTCAGGTACTAATGGGTAACATGAACGAAGTCAAGATGCTATGGGACTCAAGACTTCCCTTAGTTGGGGTGTTGAGGGATGATTAGCAACAACCATAAAAATGGATGTAGTGTCAGGGGGACGAATAGACACGTGGTTAAACTATGTCGGAGGCTAACAAAGTGGGAAAACTCATAGATCGTGGGTACATGGATTTTTGATACTCTGGTTTTTTTAACGATGTCGATATGAAAAAAGGGTGGATGCCCCAACCAAGGGAGAAATGGGTTGCTTTTCCAGGTAAAAGAAGGCCATTGAGGATGACAACTAAAAAAATATGTATATGCTTGAAACAAGGGCCTTGTACAATTACCAAAGAAATAAAGAATAATTTGGGTTGAGTATACATATACAGAAACGTGTGCCCCAGTGAAATATGGCATGGCCTGTTTAGAGAACAATTTTTTGAAAGAGAACTAGTGGAGGATGGGGGCCCCATGGGTGGGTTTCTGTATTAGCTAAATGGATGGAGAACAATCTGTATATGGGAAAATTGATGGTGGATGATATGGAGGGATAATGGAAATACAAGGGTGCATTCAAAAAAACAAAGTGTAGGATGATATGACCTAGGAGTCCATTGGGAAGGTTAGCAATATGATAAGAAGAAGTACGAGGTTCATTCTTGGAAGTGAAAAAACCTATCGGGACTCCCAATCTTAGGGAGTGAAATCAACATGAGTTTCAAGTTGCCAAGGGGAAATATAAATGGGACAAATAATGTGGGGGAGTGATCTATATGGATCTAGGGAACATCACGAAAGTTTCAGAAGTATCACAGGAGGCTCAGAATGGCCTCAACATGCAGAGAAAGGGAAAAATTCAAAGTTCCCAAAACTCAATGGAAATGATATGATCGCAAAGAGAATGTCGCAAGATTTCCATCGACACAAACGAATCGTCAAATAGAGTTATGGATTGAAAGATATTCGCAGTCAAAGTTTGGTCAACCTAACCTAGTCAGCAGGGGATGAGTCAAGATCCATACTGCTGGCGTCATCATATGTATGGATGATGTTAGTTCATATAGCTAAGGTGGTAGAACATATGGTGACGTAGCAGGTGATGTGGCAGACTATACAGTGGAGGTGGCAGACTGTACGGTGATGTGGCATGTGATGGGGTAGACCGTACAACTGAGCTGGCATCCATACAGACACATGGTAGTGACATCAGCATGATGTTAGCATGATGACGTTTCCCAATGAAAACATGCCATGTGGCATGTTGATTTGGCACTTTTGGCTACTAAATGGGCCAGTGAAAGTTTGACATGTGGCACCTCCAGGTGACGCCACATAGCATCACCCAAGAGCAACCACGTGGTCCTCTCACGAATTGACACTTGGAGCCATTTTTTGGATGACACGTGGTAGGGGCACATAGGCATATGACAATATCAAGTGGACCAATGGTGTGATGACATGCATCAATGTACGAGGAAAATATAAGGGTGCCACATGGCCCAGCCAGGGGCCGCCACCTAGCACCCCGAGTTTTGTTTGTGTTGTAAAATTTTGGTTTCCACCAAAATTGAACCCGCGACCTCCGGGCATGGGAAAAGACTTCGCAAAGGCCGGGATACCAGCCCGCCTAGTGGTAGTTCTTAACCACTAAGAACAAAACCCGTATTTAGGTTGAACTAGTTCTAGTTTGGCAAGGGATCTAGGTTGGGACCTGGCCCCAACCCTTGGACATGACGGTTGGCATATGACCCACAACCAAATGATCCACCAAAAATTAAGGTAAATTATTCAATACTTGGCCCAACAACCACCCTTCTTCCAGATATAATATTCGTCCACCATATCTGTCTGCAACCTCGCATTAATTTGGGTTTGTATTGTAACAAGGCACTGAAAAAGGGAGTCCTGCGGGTTTGATCCCGGGGCCTCCCCCAACTACATAGTTTTTAAATAATGCCAACCAACTCAGCCAATGACCTAGTTGGTATATTCGCCCGAGATTTGGTTTAAAAACATAGTCCGCCAATGCACAGGGGGGAAGAGAAGAGTGTGTCGAGTACATACGATGGAATATATTTCGATGCAACCTGATGCATTAAGTACAAAGTTGCACATGGATAGAGGAAGATGTCCAGAGGAGGCTTGAGGGTTCCTGCCTCCGATGGAGATGATTTGACAATCATTTTTAGGTAATTCGGTGACGTGAATCCAATGGTGAGGTCTGTTTTTGCAGCAGATCTTCAGATCAACAAGATAAGTTCTGGAGAAGCCAATGTAAGCATGATTTTCATTATGTTGTTTTAAATGTTGCCCCATAGCATGCATGTTATAGGTTTGAAGGGGCATCAAGAGGCTATAGCAAGGAAGCATGATCATCTTATTCTTTCTATTTCTTCCTTTCTTCTCTTCTTCCACATAAAACCAATCAGTTACATGTGAAAGTGAAATTGTAGCACTTGCATGATAAGTGGCCAATGAAGCAATTCTAAATATCGTAGTTTCAGGATCTTTGTATGGGCTACATATTTATGCTTGGATCTGAGAAACATATCTAAGGCATTTGATGGCTCCATATTGATTGGGGTCATCTTTTATTCTTCCTCTTTTTATGTATTGAGTATGTGGGAATGATTTCCATGTCAACATCATGGATGCCTCATGAGCATGAGAACTTGTGAAGCTTGTATACATTCTTGATCACATTCTGATCTCTTGTTTTCATCATTGAAAAGGGACTTTGGCCTTACAACTTTTAAAGGAAAGAAATCATTACAGCAAGGAGAATAAAGAGGTCGGGATTTGGAGGATGACCCAGAGACGTAGCCCACATTGGATGAACTCCTTTATCAAGGGAAGTGTCATATCCATTATGTGTATTATGTTCTTATGTTGTTTTTCTATGAATTTATGCACATAGGATATTAAATGCAAGCATGACATATAACGCATGAGAAAAACTAAAGGGGTTTTATTCACTTTGGATTCAAGATCATAAGACTTCAAATTTACCTTTCATTGCAAATCGTTCAAGTAAAATTATCTATAACTGACCATTTTGAAGGATTGACAGAATCAACCAATCATTGGAAAATAATCACCCTCCGGGTTCAGATCACGTGGTATCAAGGCAAGCTTGATACCAATTGTAGGTGTTGAAGCTAAGGATGGCAAGGTCACCAAAACAGTTGTGGTTCGATGAGCTTCAAGAGCTAATCCAAATGCTTCAAGAAGAGAATCCTGGATTGAAGACATTGTTGCATGTTGCATAGGAAGAGAACTAAAGGTTGCAAGCCATGAAGATGCATACAGGGGAAGGCTCTACGAATGAGATGGTGATGAGACCATATTGTGACCATGGAAACTTCACCAGTAATGAGAGCGAGCATGAAAGTGAAAATGCATGCACACTTTGTCAAACAAATAAAAATGATCTACATGCATCCATAAACCAAGGAGGATTCCTAGAAGCATCTTCCATTGATCCTTCTCACCAGGAACAACTAGACACATCTCAAGAAGCAAACCAAGAGTCCCAGTCTGAGGTGGAGGTAAATAAACCATGTGTAATTAATTTCTTGATTAATGCTGATGATTCTTTTGAAATCCTTGAACAACATGCTTCTTGCATCGACTTAATGTTGATGATAAAAATGGGATACAAAGGAGCAGGCCTTCGAACCAATGGCCAAGGTATTGTGGATCCCATCGAGGTAGTGGTTTGGCCTTGATATGTCAGCATATGCTATTTCCCAAAATATGTTGGAGAAATCTCCAAAACCACTTAGGAAGAAGACCCCATGACAATCACTGAGACTCGAGAAGTCAACAGTTCATCAGGAGATGAAATTGATTCAATGCATGCCGAGAGCACAACTTCTCATGGTAGAGGATTCGAGATATCTCCAGGGAGAGATGAGCATCACTAGGATTGAGTTGAGACCAACTCTTCTTCCCAATCTAACTCCAGAGGAAAATCACTTAGGTACAAGAAATATCAAAACTATAAAATGCCATTTGATTATAAGCATGTTAATCATATAAAATAGAGCTTGTGGCATCAAAGACCATGCACTTTTTATGGATTGAATAACCACGCAATATCCCAGTGTTAGAAGAGAAAATCGTTGTGCAGGAAGGTTATGGAAACCAAGAGAAGGATGAGGATGGCAGAATGCTTTACACACACAGACAAGAGAAGGGGAAGTGCACTTCTGAAGGAGAAAGGCTACTGCAACCATTGTAGCATATATGGGAATCATAAGGCCACTTGTTCGGCCTTACATCTAGATCTACATCTAAAGAGGAACAAGAAGACCAGGAAGACACCTCCAAGGGAGACAACCAGTCAGGCAATGCTATAAGGAAATCCGCCACCAGGAGAAGACCAACTACCAGAGAAAGGGAAACTTGGTGAAGAGGACATGTTCAACATAATGGCTGAACGAATGGGGAAAATCCTTGAGTTAGTCGAGAGTGGCCATCTTTGTAAATGACATGTTACGTTTTAGACCCCATAGAAGGGTATTGTGTAAAAGTGATAATTGTTGATATCACTTCGTTTTTGGCACATGTTGATATTGTTAGGCCTTGTGAGGTAGTTTGGGAATGGGTTTCTTATTGTAAGTCCAATGGACATGAAACTTATAATGTAATGACTTTTGGGTACCAAAATTCCTTTCAGTTTGGAGGCATGATCCAGATGGATACATGGAACATCACGAAAGTTTCAGAAGTGTCCTAGGAGGCTCAGAATGGCCTCAACTGACAGAGAAAGGGAAAAATTAAAAGTTCCCAAAACTCAGTGAAGATGATATGATCGCAAAGATCATGTCACAAGATTTCCAACGATGCAAATGACTTGTCAAATAGAGTTACATATTGAAAGATATTTGTGGTCAAAGTTTGGTCAACCTAGCCCAGTCAGCAGGGGATGAGTTAGCATCCATACTGCTAACGTCAACATCTCTACTCTTGACCCAGTCGCACCCGCAGGTACGCCCGCTCACAGGATATTCTCTTCCCTTGGCCCGAAGAACTACTAAGTCCTTCTAATCCTCTTATTGGGAATTTCCACACCCACAGAATTCTCCTTAACGATCCCCTGCTCAAATCGGGGAATCGGAATTCACAGTTTCGCGAGTCCCGTGGTTGCGCACCTTGTGCTTCACAATACCCAGAAACCCGATGGGTAAATGCCGACGCCTTCTTGTTCCTATCGGGAATCCTCCCGTCGGGATTTCGGCACCTATGATGTCGAAAACAACTTGCCTTGCTGACCCCCGACTCCCGATATGTCGATACACTGATGCGGCACAACAACTATCCACCACTCAAGTGCTTGTAGTTATTTGGGTGTCGTGTTTCGGAGTTTCGCGACCCCTCCTGCAATGATCTTCACGTCAACAAGAATCCTGATACACCTATCCCCGATGCACGTGAGAACTGACTCCTCCACGTCACTGTCCCCTCATTTCTCTATTGGACATCGCACGATCGTGATTCTTGATGCTGTGATTTCTTCTCTCCCGGAGTTCACGATGTGTCGAACCCCGACTCCTCTCTGGATTCCTGACGCGTGTCCTGCCGAGATCCATGACTAGGATTTCTCCGGAGTTTCGAGACTCACAAGGTCTCTGATTCTTAACCTCTTAAAACCCCGATGACTCCAATATCCCGATGACTCCTCCGGGACTTCTCCTCTACTCACTAGGGCTTAACCCCGGTGCAACTCCTACCCAATCCAATGGTTGACAAGAAATCAACTGCCAATCCAACGGCTCACTAGCCTTTTGAGCTTGAACTCTGATGTGGCCGTAACCTCCTCGCTAATCTGTTTGATCTAATGGTTGGCGGGATTTCCACGAGTTCCCTCCACAAGATCTTGACCGCCGCTCCTCTCTCCTTGAGGATTTCTTGATGTGAAACCTCATGTGCGGTCCTTCAACAGATTTTGAAGGCTCCACTCCTCCTGAGCATTTTCCAGCTTCTCAGTCTCTTATAATGAGAACCCTTTGCTCGCACTCCTTGTGGCAAACCTTCAACGACGTCTGAGTGTTGAAGTTTCTCGACTCTGCGCACTCCTGTAGCAGTAGTCTTTCAGTTCCTTAATCAGGTTTGCAACCCTGAGACTTTCTCTTGGCCTGCGCGCTCCTTGCACGGCTCTTATGCCCAAATGCCCCCCTCGGGATGAATGAGAACAAAATCTATCTCTACCTGAACCCTCCT